>CABHPQ010002351.1:17744-31008 GCA_902168405.1 Peromyscus aztecus | reverse complement strand
CTCTCACCTCCCAGTGCTCCCCCGCTTCTCTCTGGATCATTCTCCTCAAAGGAGGGAATGGCCACACACAGGTTGGTATAAGTGCACCAGTGCTAAAGGGGAAAAAAAAAATCAACGCTCATCTCTGTGGAAGTGCGGGAAAAGACCCAGAGCTTCTGCTAAGCACTCCTAGGAGACCACAGCCCGGCTGAAACACACGCAGTGTGGCACTTCAGCGTTCTAATACCCTCAACTCTGGGGTGGAGGCTGGAAGAGAAGATGTAAGCAGAGAGAGGAAAGAACAGGCTATCCCAGGCACTGTTCTGTTACCACACAACAGACCACTAGGTCTACAAGATGGGACACTGGGCTGCAGCCCCTATGAGAGCAAAGCCCAGGCATGAACTCACTTTCCTTAGGTCGTGGGACTCGGTGGACACTCAAGGAAGGCCAAATGCAGGGCTCGATGGACAATACTGGTCACCAGAAAGACTGAAGTCCACCTGCTAACTACTGCATGAGACTCTGGCCTCCACTCCATAGGCGGCAGAGGCATCCCGCATGCTGGGCAAAGCTGGGCTGGGAGCTGCGGCTGAGTAGTAACGCATTTGACCCGCAGAAGCTTCCGACAGTTCTCCTCTGGATACGGGTTTTAAAGCTTACCCCTCTATTCCAAGCCAGAGTGAAAACAGCTAATATTTCTTCAAAAGAACAGAATCTATCAACTAAAAAAGTTCTAATGGTATTCAAAGTTACCTTTAAAAGATGTAGTGTTATAGGCATACCATCTTTACGCATAATGAATACTCTGAAGAGCAGGGTAATAAGGAAGCCTTATTTTTACGGTACTGGAAGGAGCCAGTATTTTTTTAAAATCCTACTGTAAATATTCTCTCTCTCTCTCTCTCTCTCTCTCTCTCTCTCTCTCTCTCTCTCTCACACACACACACACACACACACACACACACACACACACTCACTCACTCACTCAAGGAAAAGGAGCCCTTTGAAAAGTGAACAGTCCCTCCAGGCTTCAGAGTTTCCTATATATCCAGTCTCCAAGAAGCAAACTCAATCTGGTTCCTCAGCTGTCCTCAACAGCTTAGCTGCTGAGCCGACATGGCCGTTCACTTGCACAGATGCTATTCTTGTTAATGGCTGCAGAAACTCATTTGCAAACCGAATTAGTGACAGTGAATTGATAGGACTTAGTCTAGGAAATGACAAGCCACTCACTTTCCTTGAATGCCCAGGAGAAAAGGAATCCTGGAAAGACTCAAGACCGAAACAGCCACCCACGGCTCTGCGAAACCTCCATCTCTGGGTACCAAAGAAATGGTACTGTGTGGACCCAGGCTGGGTGCCTACAGTAACCAGGCTAGCCTCATAGGTTCATCTCTGCATCAGGTCTCTTTTCTGCATGCATGTGTGCTTTCTCTCTTACCCAGGAGCATTTGAAAGTGTGAACAGGCTGTTTTCAAAGTACTAATAGGAAGGTAGGTGAGTGAAATTGAAGAAGCATCTGCTCCCGTGTTTACAGAGGTCGATTAGTAAATGCTTCCCTGCCTGGCTAGATGGAGGATCTGGTGGTCCACAACATAAAGTAGTGCAGAGCTACTGAATTCAACAATTAGGAACATAGTTACTTAAAAACACAAAGGGGGGGGTGATGGGGGGGAGTGAGACACTCCCCAAAGGCAATTGCCATCTGTGACAACCCGCACAGCTACAGAGTCTGTGGTTTATTAGTGTAACCCTGGTGCCAGCAAAATCTGACAAGTTTGAATAGTGTAACAGGCTGGTCAAGGCACCTGCCGCCAAGCCTGATGATCTAAGTTCAATACCCAGGACCCCAGATGATGGAAGGAGAACTGACACCCGCCTGCATGCAGACTGTCTTCTGGTCTCCACACGATATGATATGTGTGCACCCACATTCATACATATATCCATCACATACACAAGACAATAACAAAATAAAACATTTAAAATAGAATAAGAGCTTTGGGGAAGGCACGGTGCCTTATTTTAACAGGCTCACAAAGAATTCCAGACCTAGTCCAAATGAACGAACCGCTAAGAGATCTTCTCTTTCTACAACACAGTACAGTCTCAGGAACATCTGCCCCCAGCAAACCCGAAAGCACAGGCTAGAAAGGAAAAATGACTAGTTGTGGTTTTTTGTTGTTGTCTTTAAAAACGGGTAGTTTCCAGAATCAAATTCCTCAGAAACGTCGGCCATGACTGGGGATAGGGAAGTGAACCTCTTTGCAGTATTTGTGGGAGCTGAAGCCTGCTGCATCTGTCCCCCCAACAAAGAAACCCCTCACTTGGAGTTGGAGCAGAGAACCTTCTAGAACACACCTATGGTAATTCCTTGGACACAACACCTGCATTCCACTCAGCTGTCCAGGGCCCTGAACACAGCTCAGAAGACTTCAGACTTGTGGGAGAGGCATATGATGGACATTAACAGATGTCAAGTGGCAAATACCAGAATACTACAACATTGTCCTCCCACTAAGACGGGCAATGGGGAATAAGAAAAGCAAGTGTCTGCATAGATGACAGTCAACAGGCCTACTCACCCAGCTGAGCAGTAGTATACTACCACCCACCCGCCCTGCCGTCCATACTATCCTCATTCGTGCCTCAGCAACATTATACATGATTATACGCCATGAGGTGGCTTAGGCTAGCTGTGGCCATAAATGTCCCAGGCAGTGATGTATGGCATCCAAGCATTAGTCTGCAGTTAGCTCCTGGTTTTAAAACTGGGAGAGTTCAAGGTGTTAGATGTGTGTGACTGGGGAGGAGGTGGGCATGCCTAGGCCCCAAGGATAACCTGTACCCTTTTGATCCACAGCCTTCAAGGTAGAGTTTTGGAAGCCTCTGGTCTGACATTATACAATCTATTGGATTCTAAGCACGTCAGGAAATTTGTTCAAAGTGGAAACCAATGTAAGTGTAACCCATCTCTGGGTTACACAAACCCACATCAGAAAAGCTGGGCATGGTGGCGAATGCCTGTGACGTCTGTCAGTGCTGGGGAGGTGAGGACATGTAGCTCTCTGATGCTCCCTGGCCAGCCTGGTCTACTTTGTGAGTTCTAGGCAAAGAGAGCATTGTGTCTCAAAAAAAAAAAAAAAAAAAAAAAAAAGGCCCAAAAGGCCGATGGTCTGAGGAACAACACCTACTTGACTTCTGACTTCCACATCCGGGCATACACTTGCATGCCCACATCGGTCCACATTCATGAAACCCCAGAGATTCTTCACAGGAAGACCTGGTTTCTTGTGAACTCAGGGGACATTTTCTCACACAGGTCCTTCATTACAACCTTTTCTTCTGTGTGGGATTGGATCCTTGTCAACCACTCAGCATCAGACTCGGGGAGGTCAGAAAGTCTCCCTGGGGATGAATCCCTTGCTGAAGTCACAATGTGTATTGTTGGGAAGCTTGATCCACTCCACATGTTGGATGAGAATCCAACATCCAAGTTAGAAGATGTCAGCAAACGACTCTTTTTTCTCTTCAGGCTTCTCCCTTTCTCCCTTCTTTTGGTCAATTACATTCACATTGAGAAAGAAACAGCCACAAAAAGCTCAAGACTTACATGGTGTGTGTGTGTGTGTGTGTGTGTGTGTGTGTGTGTGTGTGTATGTGTATATATGTGTGTACATACACATACATACATACACACACATCATCATCATCTGTCACTTATAAACAGATCCTTGTGCTCAGTGGAAGAGTGACTTGACACCTTATCGCTATCTGACAGAGGACTATGGGGCAAGGGAAGCTGATCATGATTCAGGACAGGGTGGGGTGTTCTTGGTTCAAGTGCCTTTGCTTGGAGACAGGACAGAGAATAAAATGAAATCCCAGCAGGTCCCAGGGCGACTTGATTGTACACCCTTTGTTAAGAGTTTTATAGGGCCAGAAGATTATGTTTTGAGACCCGGTCGATTTACAAGCTCACACACACACACAAATAAAATAAAATAAAATAAAATAAAAATTCCGTCCTTCTTCCTCTTTATGTCTTTGAAAGAAACGGTTCCTTCTCCCTCTGGCCACATGGCACTGGACCATCCAAAACCCCTGAGTCCTGAGTCTTCCCTATTAATTTCAAAGAAAACATTTCCTGTTCTTCTGATATTCCTTTTAACCATCTACTCTTTCCTTACGGAAGTGGGGGATGTGTGAACCTTTATTAAGGCTGGTTGGTAGACCTGTAGGGAGGAGGGGAGGAAAGCTCTGAGCTGTTTGGTGTGAGCTGGATCCTGACTGCAGCAGGTACTCAGTCACAGCCCTTCCCCACCCCTTAGGCGGCCACCACTGACCCCATCCCAGGAATACACATCTGTGGATTCCTCATCTTCCTGGTTTATACTGTGGGTAGCAGGTGGAGCGAAACTTTTCTGTGACATTTCAACAAGGAGTTGTTCATCCCTCAAGGGACTCTGGGGGTGATAAGTCACAGATGGGACCAGTCTTTTGAGTGGGAAGAAACTTCTGCCAGGATATAGCATGAGCCGGACCCAACAAAGGGCTTCTTTGCATCCATGAACCACTGCTGGTCTGAGCTTAACTCAGGAAATCAGCTCATATGTGTCTCGCTGCCACCCCCACCCCCAAAATGGTGTCAAAACTTTTGGCTCTTTCTCTCTCTGGAACTGTGACAAGCTAGATTTAGCCCCGTTTATGGAGCTCATTCTTTGGAATTCTTCCCAGGATGCATAACAGAGTGCTTTGGGGAGCGTGCCCACAATCTGTGTGGTAGCTGGACTTACAGAGACACCCAGCAGGGACTCGAGGGACAGTGCCTGGGGCGGGGACAAAGGGAAGAAGTGACCAGTCATTAGCAGTAACAGAAGTAGCTACAGAGTCGTGGGGACAGGAAGGCCAGCCTTCACCTGCCACTTTTTGGTTTGTACTATACACAGACAGTTCTTGAGTGGCACCGGAGGACCCCAATAAACACTGTCTGCTGGCTCGTCTCTTATTCAAAGGAGAGCAATGAAAGCGGCAGAGATACAGTTTAGCTTTGACCGTATGTTAAGAGTCTCTTTAAAAAAAAAAATCAAATCCTCAGCCATATTTCAAAGTAATAATTTGAAAATTATCCCTGTGAATTCTGGCATCTTTTCTACTTGGGGTGTATTCCAATCGTGCTGCAGGCTTCTAACATCGCTGGTATTTCTTAATCTGCATAGGCAGTTTTCACAATTAAAAAGCAACGGAAAATTCAGCCCTGACTGTTAACTGTAAAGAGCCATGCCCGCTGCTCACCTACCTGGGTTAGCGCTTTGTATTTTCAACAAGCGTTCACCACAGCTACTTAAAAGGCCGAGCTCGGACTCATTTTGCCTTTATTTGTTACACTGTAACTGTTCACTGCTAACAACACACACATTTCAAGCTGTTTTCACAGTAGCCAGGCAGTCTTGACCGGCCAACTCTCTTTACAAAGGTCCCTTTGGGAGCCAGAAGTATCTCCTTTTTTTTTTTTTTTTTTTTTTTTTTTTCTCTTGCCAATAAAACATCCCATATTTCTAGTAAAACATCCCCTCACTCACCCCATCCTCATTCCCAATTTCTAAATTCTAAGTCACGCATGTCCCACCTCAAGGTGACTCTGCCCTGTGAGTTATCCACTAGGTGGGGGGGGGACGGGTTTCTCATGTCATTTGTTAAGGTCAGTTTCGATAATCACGTCTAGATCTGCACATCTATTTTCCACAGTGACGCTGAAAGGGCTCTGTAGCGGTCCTTCCCATCCTTGGCATGTTGTCTTGACTGCAGACAAAGCGGACCTAAGAAGTGTATGCATCAGTCTGAGAGGGGTTCTGGACGAGGCTTGGCTCCAGTCAGCAGCACTATACACAGGGACAAGGCTGGTCGACGTTTTCTTTTAAGAAAACGGTAGAGACTGCTCAAACTCCTAATCTAAATCCAGCCGCTATAATACCAGGGGATGTCGTCAAATTCTCCAACTAGAAACGCATGGTTAATCAATTTTAGCATGAGTTTACGCCAAATATTACATGGGATATGCTTATACCAAAAATTCTTTTTATCTCAAGCTTACAGTCCACTGGATCTCCTGTGTTTTCTCTCCTCACCCCCCACCTGAGCTGGTATTACAGGGTGTGTTCATCTCCACAGCAAGCCGCCAGCCGCTCCAGAAATGAAGGTGGCTTCAGGGCGTTAATATTTTGTTACCGATCCCAGCTATAAACAGTGCCCTTCTATCACCATGAGCTGGGGACTGATGTAGAGCTGAAGACAGATGAGTGAAATATCTGTGCCTTCACCCAGTGTGGGAGCCCACAGAGGTTTCCCAGTAAGATCCGAGCTTGCTTTACCCAGCAGGACTGCATAAGGGGATGGATTGACCACATGCGTGGTTACCAAGTGTTAGGAAGGGTCTGCACTTGGCTGTGCTGGGGGAAGTCTTTTGCTCCACCCCTTGGCATTCCTTTAAAAAGCCCTTTAGGAGAGACAGAAGGAGGTAGTGGGTATTGATCCAGGCCCTCAAGAGGCTCTTCTATGTTTCTATCTAAATCTCTTATCCCTCAATCCTCAATAGTACCCTGGGGGAAAAAGGTGGGGGTGGGGATGTTTGTTGTAGAGAATGCGGGCTCTGACACAGGCTCTTCTCCCCACAGCCACCTATGCTGGGTAAGAAGGACAGGGCACACGCGGACAGTGAGTACAGCCGCCTCACCAGGACGACAGGTGCCTGGGAATATGTTGGCAACCGAGTTCCCATGGCTTTTGTCGCTCCCCCAACCCCCATTCAAAGGGACGAGAGCAAAGGTGATCACAGGTTCTGTACATGGAGTCATCAGCCAGTGCCAGGAACCTCAGCATCGTTTATCTTGGTTTAGTGACATGCGCCTTCGGCTTGCACTCAAAGTCCTATGGAAGGGCTTTTATGTTTCTAATAAACAACTTAAAATCTCAGATAGGGCCAGTTGCCCATCCTTACTATCCCCACCTACTTGCAAAAGTAACAAACTCAATTCATTCTGTCCCATTCACCAGCTCCGTTCTCCTGGGGCCAGGAGGGGAGATATGCAAATGAGTGTCATACCCCCCCCCACCCCCCCCCGCGCCGCCAGTAGGGGAGATATGCAAATCAGGCCTTAGAGCTCCAGCCAGTGACCTCTCTTTCGGCCCTTTCATCTCCATCAAGTTCCTCCCCCAGGGGCTGCTGCCCAGTGTGTTTTGCACATTGGAAGTGGCTGAGCTTGCCACAGGGGCACAGAGCTCACCTGAGACTGTTGGCTCTCTCACCACACATCACCCTGGGCTTAATTTATGACCTGATGTCTACTTCCTCACTCAAATAGGTGATCACTAGGTCCCACCGGACAGATCTGAGGTCAGAGTTCTCTTGGGCCTTTCAAAAGGGACTTCAGAATTTCCTGAGGGCATGAGGAGGAGGGAGGGTGGGTGCCTGTCGTTAGCACTATTCCAGTGCCTCTGGGCAGCAGGCCTGTGGTCACGTGGCTTGGGCTTGGCTTCCTCCCTCTGACCCAGGCAGGCCTTGGCTTCCAACTACTGCACACTCTAAAGCAAGGGCCAGGCCAGGCATTTGCTGAGGTCCGGGACTGAGGGGCTGCCTGAAGTGCCCTCTTCCCTGGGGTGACACTGGTCCATTACTGGGTGGGTGGAGTGAGCCAGCTTGCTGCACCATCGCCACCAGGCCTCCACCTCCATCACGTCACAAGCTCAGCAACTTTCTCAGTCCCTTACTGACAGCGCCCGAGCATCTTTTTCCTTCACCAGTAAAATAGCCTTTCAAAAATAGAATTTTTCTGCAAGGAATTTGTTCTTAATAACCCAGTAATGGTTACACTGGGACCATTTTAACACTCAATGAAGCAGTCACTTATTATTATTGATTTATTGGTATATGTGCCTGTTCACGTGTGTGGGTATGGTTGGAGGCCAGAAGTAAACCTTGGCTATTACCCCTCGGTGCCATCCACCTTGTGTTTTGAGACAGGCTTCCTACCTGGCTCACTGATTCGCTAGGCTGGGCTGTCAGTGAGCTCTGGGAATCTGTCTGTCTCTGCTTCCCCAGCATGGGTCACAGGCGTGTGCCGCCGCACTTGGCTTTCTTCACGTGGGTTCTGAGGACTGACCTAAGGTCCTCAAGCTTGTACAGAAAGCACTTTACTAAGAAAGCAGTTTACTGACTCGGCCATCTTCATAACTCTGAATTGGCTCGTCATCTTGTTGTTTGGGACATGGTCTTACTGTGTATCCTAGGCTGGCTTTGAACTCGAGATTCTCCTGCCTCTGCCTCCTGGGTGCTGGGATTACAGATGTATACCACCACACCCATCTGACCAATCCTTCAATGAGCTCCTTTAGGCATCTTGCCAGAAATGATGTTAAATTCATTGGCTCAGCCTTCTAGGAAACTTTCCCTCGGCTTGAAGGTCAAGCGTTAGTAGCATCCTCTCCTGCTTGCCTGTTCTGGATTTGCTGTGAGCTGCGGGTCCATCTGGAAGTTTCCGTCATTTTCCAAGACCAGAAGAGTGCTGAATGAGAAGTTCCTCTTAGCACGTTTACCTTCTTCAGGTCCTTGGACTCACACTGGAGCTCTGACTTAGCACTGTTTAGCCCTAGACTCCAGACCCCTGTGCCCCCTCATCTCAGGCCTGAGTCCTGTATGACTCCGACATTCATCCTGGACTGTGGAGTCTCTTCTGCGCATGTCGGGTTTAGCCCCTCCAGCGCTGTGCCCCTCCAGGCCCCGCCTGTGCCTTGGCATCATGTGTCACTGCCTTTTACTAGCGGGGTTGGTCGTTCTACTGACTTTACCCATGAGTCCGCTTCTCTCTAGGAAATTTCCGTTCACCACGTTTATCTCTGAACCCCTGAAATGCTCCCAGGAGAGCACAGCCAGACTCAGCGTCATGGCAACAGCTCCCCTTTCACCCCCCCTTCGGCCTTTCCTCTCAGCATCATGGACTGCTGGCAACCGTTTTTGCGGAGGGATGCAGCCCATGACTTGAGGTGACTGCCGGGAGGGAAAACCAGAAGGAAGGGCCGGCTCTGGAGACTCCAGCGCCTGCGAGCTCTGCCGGCTCCTCTTGCAGAGACGCTCCTGGCTAGTTCTGTGTCAGGCAAACAGCATTCTATAGTTTTAGGAATGAAAAATGTCCAGATTTGGAGTTTCAGGGGGTTTGATCCTGTCTATCATCACCCTACCCTACAATTCCCTACACTGTGCACTTCTGCATGACTTTTTTTTTTTTTTTTTTAAGATTTGTTTATTTATTATGTATACAGCATGTATGTCTGCAGGCCAGAAGAGGGCACCAGATCTCATTAGAGGGGGTTGTGAGCCACCATGTGGTTGCTGGGAATTAACTCAGGACCTCTGGAAGAGCAGCCAGTGCTCTTAACCTCTGAGCCATCTCTCCAGTCTGTGTGATTTTTAAGTAGGCTACCAGAACACACACAGGACCAGACTCCCTTGCACGGGATGGAGAAGGCCTCTGCTTTGACACTCAGCAAAAAGTGTTCTGAAAACTACAAAGATTTACAAAATAGAGATGTCTCTTGATTGGAATTTTATTATAAAAACAGGAGAGAGACCTAGCAGAGTGAACTGTGTTGGACATGTATGTGTGTATGGAGGAGGTGAGGGGCTTACATGGACACAGTCTTCATCCCTACTAACCCACCTCCTCACCACCCAGACCACAGAGCCCACGGTGACTGCCATTTTGAAAAAGACATGGTTTTTGAATGGACTGGCCAGTGTGTCCCAGACTGAAGACAGAAAGGCCCTGCTCATTGAAGCCCTCAGGGGAGCAACCATGCTGAATGCCTGGAAAACTGTGGAGAGATCCAGACTCTGTGCCTTGGAAAATGTATCACTTAACTAACGTGAGAATTTGGAGAGTTTCCTAAATATAATAACATACACTAGATACGCATGCTGAAAAAAATGCCACACACATAATGCCGGAAGCATGGTTTTAAGGGAATACTGAGAAATATCCACAGGTATCCTGAGTTCCCTTCCTGCCTACAGTTACTTAATACGAGTCTGAAGGCCACTGGAACTCTATTTTTAAAACGCCGCATTTGATCCACATGGTTTCTGGAAAAACTACCCAGTCAATAAAAACAGCTTAATTCTGGCCAAGGTGAGTCTCTTAGAAACCAGACATGTATTTGGCATATGACATAAACAGGAACACTTTGTGTGACCCGAACAGAAAAGCAGACTTCAACGTGGAGTTCATACTTTAAAAAGTTCTAGAGATCAATGACTTGGCAGCTGGCTGAAAAGATTCCACGCCTTAACAATCTGGAGGCTGCGTCTGTCAGCAGTTTTGAGTTTCTACCATGGACTGCCAGTTTGGTACTAGCAAGCTGTCTTCCAATTAATGTTCCAGAAAACATTTATTTCAAGATTTGTAGAAGGAAAGCCAAGTTTTCTGGGATTCATCTATGTGAAACGCCATCATTATTTTTGCCTTTTGTGCATCTTCCGTGTCCAGGGTTAATAAGTAATGTGTCTTAAAGATGGTCTGCTTGCTTTTCTAAAGAGGAGCCTGACTTCAGAATCTTTAAGGGATGTTTAATCTTGCATAAGATATTTAAAGCCAAGCTGGAAAGATGGCTGTGCAGGCGGAGCGGGTAGCCGAACCGGCTTAGAGGTCTGAGCCTGATTCCCAGAACCCAAGAAAAATCACAAGGTGAGAACTGACTCCACAAAGTATAATCTGACCTTCACAGGCACACACCACCACCACCACCATCAATAAAAATATTTTAGATGTTTAAAACTACTATCACAATGTATACAATATTCCCCTTCTCAAATCTGAAGTCTCTCGTCTTCTGCCTTAGAAAATTGTGACTCAAAGACCCCTCCCCTAAGAGGTCGGTTCAGTCCCCTCACCTCCTCCCCTCATAGCCAGCTCTCTGTGCATCCCCACCCCTACAGTCTTCAAAGGTCAGTAGAGCATCTTTCCTGGTGAAGCTTTGGGACAGGACCCTCTTTTCAGCCCACAGTGGCACACGCAGCAGTGCCCACGGTTTCCACGCCCCCCCTGATGTCTGCCACTGATGGTCCTTCGTGTCTCTCCAGCACCTGGAAGTGCCGGGCCACTCGACTATCTGTTGAGTGAACACATGACTAATGATGCCTTAGCCAACCTGAGGACCAGAATGTGCTCATTCTTCATATTCAAACAATGAGTGAGTGAAACAAATCCTGAAATTTTACAGTCAGGTATTGATTTCATTTGAAACCGGAAAAATGGTTCCAAGTCTGATACTCCACACTTCCACCACCTCTTAGGTTTTTGGTTTACAGATCATCACCTGTAAGCTTTACAGACATGGGAATCAAGATCACCTGTCAACTACAAATCAGAGGAGCCCTGTACGGGCATTCAGAGCACTGCACTCCATCTATTGCTCGAAGGCCGACAGGAAGCCCCTTACCTTCCTTGGGTAAGAAAGAGAAGACCTGGCAGAGAGGTAGGCAATACTAGGTATGTGAGAACCTGCTGTTACTGGAACACTCCAGGAGGAGCCAAACAGAGAAACTGAGGCTCACAGGCCTGCCCTCCTCACACAGGCCACCACGTGATAGCACAGAGCTGTGGGAGCCGTGGGTGGCAGGTAGAGAGCTGGTCATCAGCTCTCTGGGCCTGTCAGTGGTCCTGTCCGGGGCTCCCAGCTATGAACTATTGCTGCACAGAGGCGGACGAGGGTAGTGCGGAACCACGGGAACTTCTGTGGGTTTTGCCTGTGCTGGCAAATTTGGGAGTCAATCATCATCAGGACCGAATGGACACGGCATCCTTTTCGCTTCCTTCTGAGTCTCAGGTTTGGAGGCGTGTGTTTTTGGAGACTTGATGAGAACAAGCGTCTACACTTTAATGCCTGAGCTACGTGGTTATTGTGTGGAACCTGTCTGCCACAGGAAGACTATTCTAGAACTACTTCAGGCTGCCCTGGGAGAATGCTCTTGAATTCTGCTGCCAAAATACTCTGCTGGTGAGACAAAGCACTAGCCATACAGCTGACAACACTGGCTAGACCCACACCTTGGGGAGCCCACACACAGGTGATGGGGACTGACTGTTACAGCATACATGCTATGGCTCTCTGCAAAAACAGGTTTCCTTTGTCTTCCCATGTTTGTGAGACATTAAAGCATGCAGTACATGAGACCCAGGCCCGAGTGCAATGGTGACCCAAGGCAGGTGGAGGGACAGAACTTGACACCCAACCTGACAGGAAACACTGTCAACTTGGCAGGATTTAGAATCACCTTCGAGACAAGCTTTGGTCTTGATTAGGTCACAGGATTTAGAATCGTCTTCGAGACAAGCTTCAGTCTTGGCTAGGTCACCCTTACTAATGGACGGCACTATTCTCCTGGCTTAGTCCTTGGTGCCATGGGGACCAGCTGCCTCCAGCTTCTGTCCCCATGACTTCCCTGCCATGGTAAACTTCCCCTGGAGCTGTGAGCCAAAAGAACCCCTCTCTTCCTTGAGTTGCCTTGGTCGGGTGTTTGCAGTAATGGGGAAAGTGATGGCTACAGCCAACTTTCAATGCTCTTTGCCCTCCACCCTATTACCTGTGAACCCCAACTGTGGATACGGTATCTGGTACAGAAGAAAGCTCCCTCCATACCTCTGTCTGTCCGGAAAGAGATGAAAGGATACGGTACGACCTTGACAAAGAGGGCTCACAATAAATGCTGTCCACTGGGACACAGACTGGATGGCAAGACGCTGCCCAACCTTGGCTCCCTCCTCTGACAGATTATAAAGCTAATGATGCCACTACTGTTCAACACACCTATACCCTCTGCCCCGTGCACACGCCAAGCCGTGCACACACCAAATGCTTACTGGTTTTTGTTCTGTGGCATGCTCAGAATCTCTAAACAAGTGTTCCCAAGCACCCCCCCCAACCCATGTGTCCTCATTCACACTAGGAAGTGAGATGCTGTCTCTTCCCTGTTCTTCTCTCCCTCCTCGCATGCCTCTTGGTCTGCCACTCACTGTCACCTGCAGCTGTATTTGCTCCACTAGCTCTGGTTCTACATTCGACAAGAAACACGCAAAACCTTCCACTTGAGGGAGACCTCCCACCACAAACACAAGCACCACCATATTGCCAGAGTTCTCCTTTCTGCAGCCAACTGGCTCTTCTGGTAAAGGGAGAGGTGCATGACCAAGTGTTCACCAACAGACCCATAAACACAGACACCTAAACTTCA
>CABHPQ010002351.1:0-10547 GCA_902168405.1 Peromyscus aztecus | reverse complement strand
ACACACACACACACACACACACACACACACACAAATAATAAATAAAAATTTTAAAAACTGCAATGGAAGTGAGCCCACTTGGAGTCTGAAAATAAACGGACAGGCACACAAACTACACCTTGTGGTTATGAGGAAAAAATCCTATCACTTACGGTGAAGGAGAATGGGACAATGCACAGAGTTGGAGAGCTGGTTCAGTGGTTAAAAGCACTGGCTACTCTCGCAGAGGACCTGGATTCGATTACTAAAACTACCTGTAGCTCCACTCCAGTTCCAGGGATCCAGTGCCCTCTTCTGGCCTCCGCAGGCACTGCACACACGTGATGCACAGACATGCAGGCAGGCAAAACAAACTCTGAAAATACCCTGTAGTCTCGGGGCTTGAGGAGGTGGAGACAGGAGATTGCTGGAGCATGATGGTTGGCCAGACTAGCTAAACTGGAGACCTCTGGCCTCTCTCTTCCACAATAAGGTAGAGAGTCACTGAGGAATATGCCCAACTACACACACACACACACACACACACACACACACACACACACACGTGTCCTGATTCTAGGTTTCCAATGAGAAATGTAAATAGAGGCTGCCTAGTTAAGCGTGAACTTCAGTCATTCTTACATCAAAGTTCATTATTTTACCCAAAATTTGACTTCAACAGGGCATCTGTTTGTTGCTGTTTTTAGAAACTTGGAGACCCCATCTCTAAGACTCTTGCCTGATTACTACACCCAATGGAACCTGAGGGAAAACTGACTTTTTGTTAGTTTTGAGATTGCGTGTGCACGCATGCACACACAGCTCACAATGTAGCTCAGGCTGGCCTTGAACTTGAGGCAATCTCCCAATCTCAGCATTCCAAATGCTGGGCTGCAGGTGTGAGCCACTTGCCAGCAGGAAAATCCCTGTGTCTTCACACAAGTTAAGTTGCCTCTAACTCCAAGGGGCTCTTATTCTGGGCTGTTAGCAGACGCTCGCTCTAAGTGGCTGGCGACAGAGGATGCCGTGGAGCTGCCCTGTCACCTCACAGCTGTGGCTGACCCCAGTCCCCTGCCTCTCTTCCCCTTTTCAGGACCCAGGCACCTTCCCACACCATGAGGATTTGCACAGCTTGGCTCTGCCTTCCGTCACAAAGCTCGTCACAAAGGGTGGCTAGCAAGCCCTTCAGTGTCCCGAGTTCTTACCCAGGGACATGAGGATCCCGAGGCCTCTAATTTTATCTATGACACACGAAGTTGCTAAGTCCCAAGACAAGTTCGTTCAAGAATCTCAGACAGCATGTGACTCCAGTCCCAGCCTCAGCCTGCTGCTCTGTGAACCCCATCAGCAAGACAAGTTCTGCTGCACCCAAACCCGGCCCTCACGGAGACTCTGGCGCTGTGGGGGCAACCTGCTTGCGAGATGCAGGTACAACCCTACTTCACCAGGTACCAAAGGCAAGGCTATCCTGGCTGGGGAGGGCATTTCAGCTCATCAACCTCCCGGTCACTAGCTCACCAGTGCCAGGGCTTTGGGGACAGTCGTCTCTGCACAGTCCGCCTCCTTTTCCTCCTCTATGTGGACATGTTGTCAACTCCACCTCTCAAACAGGCGCCTTGTCGTGTTCCTAAGTGTTAAATGAATGCCTGCGTGTCCACGTGCTCCTGGTTTTCAACAACTAACTTAACCAGAGGGCGGAGACCTGGGCTTTAACTGCATCCCACCCACACCTGATACGGATGTTGAACGCATATTTGCTAACACCTGTGCTTCCCTAAAGGCCTGGAAAGAGGAAAAAGAAGACAACTTTCCGTGAGGATCCCTCTCCTGCCCCCCCCCCTTCGCCTCCACTTTCTAGGACACTTAGGGATGAATACCCACTGCAGCTGAGGCTGGCTCTCCTTGAGTCTGGTGCCTTTAATCCTTTCTTTTCGGAATCTAGTAAATCTAAAGACAGCTCCCAAGCATTTGCAGCTCTCCACATTTCAGATGCACTCTTCTGTTCTGGGGAGCTACGCTGGGCTCTTACTAATCGTGCTCTGTGGAGAACGGAGCCCACAGCCACTGAGCCACTGATCAGCTAGTCCACCAGGGGCAGGGGCTCAGCTCCACAGGCAGACTGCTTTTCCCTTACCTAGAGGGTCTTACAAACAACTAAAAAAAAACCCTCACTGGGTCACAAGGGTGTGTGTGTGTGTGTGTGTGTGTGTGTGTGTGTGTGTGTGTGTGTGTGTAAGGATGACAGTGACACAACAAAAAATCCATGACAGCAGTGCAGGGGTGGGATGGGGGGCCAGCTGGGAGGAGTAAGGACATTGGCGGGGGGGTGTCAGCATAAACTTAAGAAATGATTTCTTCCTTCAAATACTTCCATTAATATCTAATAAAATTCCTGTGAGATGGAAGTTTTGGAAAGAAAACTTTCAATAAATCCTATTTAAAAAGCTGTAAGAACCTTGCTGGGTGGTGGTGGCACATGCCTTTAATCCCAGTACTCGGGAGGCAGAGGCAGTTGGATCTCTGTGAGTTCGAGGCTAGCCTGGTCTACAGAGCGAGATCCAGGACAGGCAGGGCTACACAGAGAAACCCTGTTTCAAAAAACAAAACAAAAACAAAACAAACAAACAAAAGTTGTAAGTACCAATTATAATGAAAGAATTACTGAAATTCATCTAAATTTTATTCTAGGCAACTCCCTGAGTTCCTATAAAACAAACTCAATACAATGTCATGTTGAAAAACTAAAATAAGTGGGGAAACTAGTAATTCATCTACAATGGTCTTGCATGCTAAACGTATAAAATGCACAGAGGATACCGAAAAGCAATGATTCTTTTTGTCTAACACACACACACACACCCCCATCACCCTGCCCTCGTAACTTCTGAGATAGTTACATATTCCAGTGAAGTCCCTGCTGTCTCCTAGCCACGGGGAAATCTGGGTTAAAGGACTTGACTCAGCTCTCTGAATCTCATACCAACACTCATGTGGCTGGGGAAAACCTTCTCAGATCACCACCCTACAGGGCTGTTAACACACAACCACACATTGAGAAGCGACTAGTACCACCCAGTACCCTGTAATGCTCTGTTCCTGGGAGGGTTCCATTCTCAATGTGTGTGTGTGTGTGTGTGTGTGTGTGTGTGTTGGGGGGGTGTTCACACGTGACTCACTTAAAAACTGTACTGAGTATTGATACAGTGCAGTCTCTCAGGAGCCAGCTAATGGACATGAATTTAACACCTTGTCTTAGAAATATCAGGCTCTCCAGTTGATGGAGAAGGCACTGCACTTTGTGGACTTCTATCTACTCTAAGGAATCTGCAGCATCCCTGAAGAAATCCACCTAGTTCATATACCTGACAACAGACTGTAGCAAGTTAGATGTGATGTGCCACCGGACAACTGGGTTACCTCGCCTACCTAGAGGCAATGCCTATACAGATCAACTAGAGCATGGAGTTTAAAAGTACATAAAGAATATAAAATCTACAACCAGTCCCACTTTTCAAAACCAAATACAGACTACAAAAATGTGATGATTTCACAGGTAAGAGAACTTGCCACCAAGCCTGACAATGTGAGTCATCTTTGGGATCCACATAAGGGAACAGAAGAACTGACTCTAACCTCCGCATGCTTACTCTGGCATGTATGAGTCCCCACACCAATAAATGTAATGCAGATATTTGAAAAAAATGCTTCTCAAATCTTTCTGTGTCAAATACTGGTTTCCATCACCTAGAAGTGGTATATGGGAACTTTGAACATAGAGACTTTGGTGGCCAGATTTCTGATTTCTGTAAATGGACAGATTACTGCTCTCAATTCTTGAATCGAACACCGCTGCCTTATAATTAGCAAGATGGGTCTCTAATATGAAAAAATGCATCAGTAAATGGAAATGTTACAGCAAAATCTTGCAAAAAAAAAAAAAAGTCTCCCATCTTCCACTGAAGCCACCACCCTTAAATGCAAAGTAGATAAACAGCGACACCTCGGCACAGCTCACTAAGAGGAGTGGCTGCAGGTGATTGTGACAGCAGAGGACACTGGACCAGCAGAGGGAAGTTCACTGAGTAAGCACAGGAACAACCTCAAAGGAAAAAAAAAAAAACTTGAGGAATTAATGGCCACACACTTATCTTGTTCCTTGATTCGGAACCATAAAAACTTTGGGTTAATTAAGGAGAACACAGTCATGGGTGGTGAGAATTGAGCTATTCTACCCAGCTCGGGTTTACTTAGAAAGCTGATGGTGGCGGTGGTGGCGGCGGCGGCCTGACTGTTTACTGCATCCGAGAGCACTGTTCTGTAGGCCTCCTGGGTGCTACCATGGTGGCAGCATCCCACACCAGGAAGCAGGTATTCTCAAACTGAGGCACAGAGTAACTACAAGGACATCAGAATGGGGGGTGACAGGCCAGGTCTCAATCGTCACCCTGATGAGGATGGTGGTACTGAAGGGATCTGAAAGCATCAGCATGTTCTGCACCACGGTCTGCGGTGGTGTGTGCTAGCTCCCAGCGGCTTGCTGCTCCAGAGTTCCTTCTTACTTAGGCCACCCAGGCTAGTCTGAGATTTACACAGCCTGACTATCTGAGGACCGAGCCACGGCAATGTTATTCAAAACAGAATTATGCTTTGTTCTTAAACATTCTTGCCATCAGCAAACGTAGACACCCTTAGAGGAAGGGACTCTTCCAGCAGCTACCTCAGGAGATAACACGGGCAGCACAGCAGAGTGACAAGCGTGTGAGTGTGTGGAAGCTACCTGCCGTTCACAACGAAGCACGAATGTGGGTGTGGTCAGCTAACTTGCCTGTGCATATTACGGGGAAGACATCGATGATTCCACGGAGCTTCATCGGGATATGGCCCCCAGATGTGAACAAACAGCAAACGACTCTCTTGAATAGCAACAGGCAAAGGATTGAGTTTAAGGGATGACTCTGTGTGGAGGAGGAAGGTAAGCCCCCCGAAAATCAGTGATGAATAACTACTGGTTCAAAGCCACCATGACAGCTCTGGTCGCCTTCTACAGGGGCACAGTGACCTCTACTGGTAGAAACACAGAATGCTGATGTGATTTTTTTTTCCTTCCTTAAACACGCCAACTGAAGTGGGCCACACACATCCTAGCACAGAACAGAAAGAACTGTACAGTGTTTCAGCTCAGAAGCTAATCCTGCTGGCAATTCAGAACACTGCTCTAGCTATCGATGCAGCTATAAAAATATTTTAGAAGTATCTCCAAGCACAGCCGGTTTCCATAGGCACCAACCACAGAATAAAAGATGCATCAAGATGCATCGGAACTCCCTACGGCCGAGTCTTAGGGGTCCCACTTTCTCGTGAACATTGGTTCTGTTTTTAAAGCAGCAGTTAAAGCTTTGGCTTTCTCTCTTAATTCTGAACAGCTGTCAGAAATAAATTGTGGACACTTTTAAGTTTATAGTGACTTTGGATAATTAAATTTTACCTTGACCCGAAAAAAAAAAAAAAAAAAAAAAAAGCAGCCAGATGACAATACCTGACCCCAGTAGCCCCCAAACTCCACGACATAACCACTGGAACACATGTGAACAAACAGTGGGAATGCAATGTGTGAGTCCAGAGCACAGGTTTACAGGAACCAATAAGGCTATCTTTAAATCTTACAGGCCAAAATAATTTCCTTAATAACTTCATTTTCAGATCTTTCCACTGCAGAGAAGGAAGCAGTAAAGAATTCAGAATGACCCTCTTTGTGACATATATTAGAAGTCTACCCTGAAACCAGAGAAGTAACAACTTCTTTAATCCTGCCTGTCTTTTTTTTTTCCCCCTCAGATCACACATAATAAAAATAACTGCAAAGTGGTGAGCTGGGTCTCTGCACAGAAAAGAGACAAAGCTTGGGCTGGAGCGATGGCTCGGGTGTTAGAGGCCAAGCTCACTACCAAAAGTCTAAGGAAAGACACACTGCTTAGGTGCAGAGCTTACTGAGGACGAGGCGTGGAGAGAAGGCTTCTGTACTTAACTCTGTGAATGCGTCATCTTTTCATTGTTTCTACTGCTAATGTGCTGGTATCTGCGGCTGTGTACACAAGACGTGGCCAGGGACATGAGGGGGAACGAAACACCATCCTTGCTCCAAGGAGCCAGCAGTAGGCAGTAGGGCTATTATGTAAGTAATTATAAGCACACATCTTAAGCAACTCTTCCTTAAAACACAAAGTTTTTCATCAATAATGATGTGAGGTTTATCAGTTCCCTCCCTCCCTTCGGGCAACACCATCTGCACCAGAAGTGCCCTGCTGCTGAAGACCTGCAGGCCTCTTCTCTGAGACCAGCGGTTCTCAACCTGTGGGCTGCGACTCCTTTGAGGTCAAACGACCCTTCCATGGGGCTGCCTAAGACCATCAGAAAACACAGATGTTTACATTAGGATGCAAAACAGTAGCAAAATCACAGTTATGAAGCAGCAATGAAAATAATTTCATGGTTGGGGGTCACCACAGCATGAGGAATTGTATTAAAGGGCCGCAGCATCGAGAAGGTTGAGAAACCACTGTCTTAGATGGGACGAGACAGGAAATTAGTTCAAGGGTTGCAATTATGACTTAGTTAACCAATGCCATCAGAACATGTCTAGGATGGAGGCTGACAGAAAAGACAGGGAAAATTAAGAAGTGAGAAATGGAAAGTCCTTTACTCCAGCGGGTCTGGTTCACAGAATGTCAACATGGCTGAATAAGCCACAGCCAAGATCACCTGCACAGAGACTATACTCCATTTGGGGGGAGATGCCTCAAGTGAAGAGTACTAAAGCAGTTAATGGGGGATAGGGATGTAGGTCAGTTGGTAGAATGTTGACTTAACAATGCATGAGATCCCTGGGGTGGATCCGAGCATCATATAAAACCAGAGGAGGTGGCTCACACCAGTAATCCTAGCACTGAGGGGGAGGAGACGGTTCAGAAGTCAAGATCATTTTCACGTATCTGTCTATCCAGTTCAAGGGCAGGCTTTCCATGGGGAAGGTGATGGATGGAAGGGACTGCTTTACCTCCCTGCCTCTTGCTCTCCTCCCAGCCCACAGGACAGTGCCCTCCTTACACAAGGTTGACCGACACCAGACACCACAAGAGCAACTCTCTACAAAGTCAACTCCAGCCTTTGGAAAGAGTTCAGGGCTGTAAACACTGTGAGCTCTCGGTGAAGAACTCCCACATAAATACTGAACCTTCACGGTACTGGGAAAGACCACATCCAGAAATACAGTAACGACATTTAAAACTCTGCCTAAACTGGGTACAAGGGAGAGAAAAACAGGAAATGACTAAAATAATCCGCAGGACATTTGGTTAATGGAATTACGGTTAACCAGGGAGTGGAATATAATGGCAGCTTCACCAAGTGACTGCATGCTTGGCGTGTAGTGGAAGCATCCAGGCAGATCAGTGTTCTTGGTTACAGTAATGCCCCTGCAAAATGAGGCTGGCCGCCTGGTTATTATTCATACGTTATGGTACTGCTTGGATTGTATACGGTAAATATCTAGTAAGACACACAATAATGTCCTTAAATAAAAATACCATTCTGGGGGCCATGGAGACAGCTCAGTGGATCAGACCGCTTGCTCTACAAAAATAAGGACAGGAGTTCAAATCCCAAGCACCCACATTAAAAAATAAAAATTAAATAAAAAACAACAACAACAAAAACTTGGCTGCACGTGCCTATGACTCCGGAATCATAGAGAGAGAGGCGGATCCACAAAGCTTGCTGGCTAGAGGGACCCTGTCTCAAAGCAGTGAGGTGAGAGCCGTGGAGGAAGATACCTGACATCCCACTGTGGCCTCCAGATGTGTACTACAGCATGGGCACGCACACCATCATAGGCATGCACTATACCAAACATATGGGGGAGGGGAGCACCCTTCTGAATGACAAGAGGAAAAGAAAAATGAGTATAAAGCAAAGCATTACAAGGTCAGTGTGAGAGGTTTTCAAAGCAAAATACACAGGCTAGGTGTCTAACCTTTGGCATTTTCTGGCCAAGAGCATTACTCTCATACATTCACTTGTCAAAACAAGGCTCAATTAGGAAGAACAGTTGAAAGGCTGAAGTGGTAAAATGCTAGTGTTCTTAAGAGGAAATAAACGATTGGTGAAGGTCAGGGGAATGGGGCGTGGTAGTTTTCATAAAAGATTTTCTTACTCTTTCACTTTATTCAAAGCATTGCCCTAAATGATCACACTCCAGGAATCAGCTCTGGGGAAATGACTTCCACCATTTTTTTTTTTTTTTTTTTTTTTTTTTTGAGACAAGGGTTCTCTGTGCAGCTCTAGCTGGCCTGGAACTTGCTCTGTAGACCAGGCTGGCCACCTGACTCTGCCTCGAGAGTGCTGGGATTAAAGGCGTGCTCCACCACCACCCTGTGACTCTCTTTGAGGAGATTTCTGTTGCAAACATTCAAAAGCTTGTCCAAGACTGACACTGCCTGGCATAAAGAACCAACCATTGGTGTCCTCAAGAAAGGGCAGTCTGTGCTTAGGACAGAATTCTTGAGGAGGAAGAAGGTAGGTTTAAAAAAAAGCAGAAAAAAATGAAGATCATCACAGTTGTTTTTGGAGCCAAAAAACATAACAGAAAGCAACAACAAACTATAGCACACTCCAAAGTGGAAGCTGTCTACACTACCTCCTGTCCCTTAAAACCGAACGGCCACCCTAGAGGTCAAGGGTCATCCCTTACGAAGGCTAACATTTCCAGGCAACAGCCACATTTAATGGAGACGGTTTTATTTCTGTGTTTTATGGGAGAGCCTTGGGGTGCTCTATTTTAACATCAGCACAATGCAGCCCACAGCAGATTAAAAAGCTCAACAAATCCTACAATTTCTAGAAAACTGATAAATGAAACCTAATTTTTTCTATGGCTACTGACTTCTTCCTCCTTCCTTATTTATTTTAAAGTTGGGGGGGGGGGGGTTGTCCCTGAGTGCAATACCTGCAGAGGCCAGAAGAGGGCACCAGCTTCTCCACAGCTGGAGTTACAGATGGTGTTTAGATTCCCAAGATGGGTGCTGGGAACCAAACTTGGCCTTTTGAAAGGATAACAAGCGCTCTAAGCACTGAGCTGCATCCCTCGCTGCACCATTTTTAATTTTGAGTCAGAGTCTCACGTAGCCCAGGCAGGCCTTGAACTCCCTACATAAGCAAGCTGATCTTGAAGTCCTGGTCCTCCTGCCTCTCTCCCGAATTCTGGGTTACAGTGTGAGTCACCCCACCGTGTTTATCACCCAGTATCAATGCTTTGTCTGGAAAGTTCTGATGGCAGGAATTTCAAAATCTACCTCTCTCTTTAGAAACTTCAACCAGGTATTTTTGTGTCACGGGCTTTGGCTATTCCTTGTCCTTCTTGGACTCAATGACACCTCTTATTTTTCGTTTTAACACACAGTTCGGCGGCAAAGGAAAACAGCAAACCAAACCCACACGCACTACAGTTCGATACACACCCAGTGTGCTTAACGACAGAGTCTGGAGGCCCCCTGAACCACCGAACGCCTTTTCCTTTCTTTAAAGAAGGTTAAAACAATCCATATTAACAATCAAATCAGCACAAGAGACAACAGAGGAAAAAAAGGTGAGGCCAGGGGGGAATTCTCAGGAAAGCTTTCTCAGGCAGAAGGCAGACAGCACAGTCCCAAGCCCGTCTACTGTCTTTTAAACAAATACAGTTGGTTTATGGAGTGAGCTGAATGTGGGTGAGCAGATCATCTCCCCTACTGTGGCTCTCCCACCACAGACAACAGGCTTTCCTTCACAGATGCTGATGACCTGAGCACATTACAAAGAGGCGTTTTAGTTTCGATGTTACCAAGAAACCAGAATGGACAGTATCATGCTGTATAGACTATAAGGTTCATGAAGCCAGGAGTAACCATCTCTAGGTTCCATTCCTAGCCCAATTAAAATGAATGGAAGGCCATTTTTCTGTTACTTAGCCAGTTAAATAAATAGGAAAACAGTAAAAATCTGAACTTACATTTACACCAACCACAGGCCAAGAAGCTGGAATGGAGCTAAGGAATCCCTAACCAGGAATAAATTATAGCTAGTAACATGCCTGGCTGCATGCCGCAGAACTTTCTCCTCTAGCTTCCTGGATACTACTGTGAACTGTAAATCTTGTTTCGACCTTCTCCCCGCCCCCCTTCTTAAAGAGCTGGATAGTTGATAAGAGTTTAAGAATACATTCAATGGTCATTGCAACACATTCTGGAAGTGTCTAATTATTGCAGGGGAGTTTTAAACAGGCAGTACAAGAGGGAGAATTCTCTACTCTTAAAACTGCTTAATGCTGGCACTGTTACAAAGAAGGGATGTGGCAAACCCTGGAGACTGGCCTGTTTCGCCGACTATTCAACTCCTGGGGTAGGAGTGGGGGGCCGTGTGCTTTACTATGTAACGAGAATGGACTACACCGTAAGAAACTCCAGGCTGCAGGAGATGACTCAGTGGTTTTATAAAAGTGCTTGCTATGCAAGAGAGAAGACCCGAGTTCAAATCCC
>CABHPQ010002350.1:33245-57768 GCA_902168405.1 Peromyscus aztecus | reverse complement strand
AGTTGGCTCTTTTCTTCTATCATGTGGCTCCTGGGGATCAAATTCATGGCCTCGGGCTTGGCAGCAGACACCTTTACCCACCGAGCCATCTCACTGACCCTAGAACCTGTGTTTTTAAAAATATGAGGAAATGATGCTGCACATGGGGGTACATTACACTGGTGTAATCCCAGTGTTTGGGGGGCAGAGGCAGAAAGATTGCTAGTTTGGGCCAGTCTGGGCTGCATAATGAGACCCTGTCTCAAAAACAAATAACACATAAAGGGGCCAGTGAGATGGTACACACACACACACACACACACACACACACACACACACACACAAATGTAATTTTAAAAGCTGACTGGAGAGATTGCTCAGTGGTTAAGAGTGCCTGTTGCTCATCTGCAGGACCCAGGCTCAATTTCCACAATTCCCAGCACCCACACAGCGGCTCATAACTGCCTGTAACTCCAGTTCCAGGGGAATCTGATGCCCTCTTCTGGTCTCCAAGGGTACTGCATGCACATGGTCCAGAGACACACATGCAGGCAAAACACCCACCCATATAAAAGAAATCAATACAAGATTTAAAATAAAATTCAAAAGCAAGCAGACAAACACAGTGTGGGGAAACACACCGAGCATGTCAGCTGTCACCTGGGTCCCTGTGTTGCCGCTCACTGGTTCAGTCCCAGACGCTTTCCCATGGGACATCTGCAGGAAGCAGAGGGGTTGGCCGCACTCTCCGAGGCCAGGGCAGGATGCACTTGGTCCTCACAGTGTCCCTTCCTCCCACAGATGGCCGACGCCATGGAGATGATGATTCTGAGCATCCTGGCTCCTCAGCTGCATTGTGAGTGGCGACTCCCCAGCTGGCAGGTGGCGCTGCTGACTTCGGTAGGCAGTCTCCCCCTCTCCCCCGCGCGCGCGTGCGCTTTCCTTTACTGAGCCTCAGCATCCTCATCTAAGAAATGGGGGTAACAATGGCACACCCCTCCCCCAAGGTGATTGTTGGGGAACCTGCCTAAAGGTAGGTGCGGAGATACCCACCTGTAACCCTAGCTCTCAGGAGGCTGAGGTAGGAGGATTGAGAATTTGAAGCCAGTCTGAACTACACAGACAGACCCTTGTCTCAAAAAGAAAAAGGAACCGCGTCTCAGTGACAGGTTCACCCACTCTGTGTGTGTGTGTGTGTGTGTCGTTGCTGTTCCCTGTCACTCCCTGCTGCTAACAGAAACCGTCCGTCTGCCTCAGGTGGTGTTCATCGGCATGATGTCCAGTTCCACGCTCTGGGGAAACATCTCGGATCAGTACGGCAGGAAAACAGTAAGTCTCCTCTTCAAAGCTCATCGCGGGGGCGGCACAGCACAGTCTGATGCCTTAGCAGGGGCGGGATGTGTTTGTGTCCTGAGCTGAAGAAGGACCATCTGAGAGGCCAGGGGATGTTCTTGATGCCAACCTGTGTCCCTTACATGAGGCCAGGGCAGAGGACGGATGGCAGATGGCATCAGCTTTGTTGTCCTAGAGGAACAGGCCCTGCCTCAGTCCGCCAAGGCAGGAGCCTTCCCTGGCTTGCCTTCCATATCCACTGCCCTGATGGGATCACTGCCTGGTTTAAATGTTTGTGGTGGGCGTGGCGGTGAACATCTGTAATCCCAGCATTCAGAAGGCCCCGGCAAGAGGATTTTGATGAATCTGAGGTCAGTCTGGGCTACACAGAGAGACCCAGTCTCGAGTGAAACAAAATACCATTTGTGCTGGACTTAGGTCAGGATCTGCGTTAATGACATGAAAGGGCTTTACAAACAGGAGGGAGGGGGCAGGCGGCTGGAGTCCCACTGGGTACCTCCAAGGCTTTGGATGAGCGCTTCCCTCTATTGATTGATTGATTGATTGTGTATACAGTGTTCTGCCTGCATGCATCCCTGCACGCCAGAAGAGGGAACCAGATCTCATTATGGATGGTTGTGAGCCACCATGTGGTTGCTGGAAATTGAACTCAGGACCTCTGGAAGAGTAGCCAGTGCCCTTAACCGCTGAGCCAGCTCTCCAGCCCCCAAGCGCTTCCCTGTTTATTTGCTATTACTCTCACGTTACTAGACTGCACTTGGGGCACTGATGTTCTCTGTAGGTGAAGTTGGTCTTCTTCCGTCTGTCCACTTGGGCCCAAAGGTCTCTCCCCAGTTGGCCTGGGGCTCACTCCTCCATTGCTTTCTCTCTACATTTTCAACCCTTCGTGGACTCTTCCCACCAGCCCGCAGTCTCTCTAGAGGCAGGCATGGTGGCATGGTGAAGGTGTGAGTCAGGCGATCTCAGGGTCATTCCTGACGGTGTGACCTCATTTGTGTAAGTGAACTGGAGTCTCTCATCCATGACCATCACGGCAGGGAGCATGGCAGCAGACAGGCGGGCCTGGTGCTGGAGCGGTCACTGAGAATCTACATCTGCTCCACAAGCACGAGGCAGAGAGCGCTCACGGGAAATGGCATGGGATTCTGAAATCTCAACGCCCACACCCAGGACACACCTCCTCCAACAAGGCCATACCTCCTAATCCTTCCCAAACAGTTCCACCAACTGGGAACCAAACATTGAAATCTATGAGCCTTTGGGGGCCATTCTCATTCAGACCACCCACAAGGCAAGCACTGAACCTGCTGAGCCATCTCACCGGCCCATGGCTGCTTTTCACTTACCTAAAAGTTCACAGCAGTTTTCAGCTGGGGTTCTCTTGGAAAAGTGTGCACATTCTGCCCCTGAGACCAATGATTCATACCCGTGTGCCACGAGGCAGCCCTGTAGAACAGAGAGAAGGTTATGAGTTTGGATCTCAATTTTTTACATTTATTTGTGTGTGTGTGCGCGCGTGTGCGTGTGTGTGTGTGTGTGTGTGTGTGTGTGTGTGTGTGTAGCCTCCTGTGCCACAGTGCAAGTGTAGAGGTCAGAAGATAACTTTGAGGAGTCTGTTCTCTCCACCATGTGAGCGGCAAGGATGGAACCCTTGTAGTCAGGATTGGTGGCGGGAACTTTTTACACACTGAGCTATCACACTGAGCCAAGAGTTCGGATTTTAAAAATTCATAAATGGGTTTTCTTTTCTTTTGTCCTTTTTTTTTTTTTAAGATTTATTCATTATGTATACAATGTTCTGCCTGCATGTACGCCTGCAGGCCAGAAGAGGGCACCAGATCTCATTACAGATGGTTGTGAGCCACCCTGTGGTTGCTGGGAATTGAACTCTAGAAGAGCAGTCAGTACTCTTAATCTCTGAGCCATCTCTCCAGCCCCATGAATGGGTTTTCAATAATGATGTTTACTAAATCTTGTAAATTACAACCCCATTTTTGCACCTGCTAGAATACTGCTTCTCAATACAGGAGAGGGGAACATTTGACGATGTGTGGGACAGACTGGGTTGTCACAACAAAGAGAAGTGATAATGGCATCTCATAGGTAAAAGCTGGAAATCCCATCCAGTCCCCCACATTGCACAAGGCACCCTGCACCACAACATGTGATTGGCATTGAGGGAGCCGATCCGGAGAGAGAGTGCCAGGCTTCCCAACATTGCTGTCACCTGCAGAGTTAATTCCATGCCCCCCTTTTCCATCACCTGAGATCACTAAGTCTTTATCCAAGACCCACGCGGTTGGTTCTTTTTGGCAAACAAAGAGGGAACATCTCTCTGTGCAAAGCATGGGCCGGAACCAGGCTGCTTGGGGTCAGGTCCCAGCTGCTCCCCATACAGAGTCCTTGAGCCTTGTGTTCTCATGCCTATGTGGGATGGCTCAGACACGCCATGGAGTGATTTCAAAGAGTGAAGGACCTTGCACGTGAGGTCTTGGCACAGATAAATCATCTCATAAATGTCTACTACTATTCTTGCCACATGCCAACCTTGTCCCCATTCATTGCAGCCAGCATTCACACACTGGTGTCTGCCTCCAGAATCCATGTCCTTCACCCTGACCTTGGCTGTTGGCAGACCCGAGTTCTCCCCAAAGAGATCAGTCCCAAATAAATGAGGCTGCATGGAGGGCTGCCCATTACGTGCTCTGCTGGCTCTGCTCCCAGGCTAGCTAAGTTTCACACCCAACAGGCAGCTGGCTTGACTAGAGAGAAAGGAGACGTGTCTCCCAATGACTTTTCCTCCCACGATGGAGTTTCTGTGCAAACCCAGGAAGCAAGGAGCAGGCTGTAATTAGGAAGCCTCCCCCAGGCTCTTCCAGGGGCCTGGGCATATCAGGCAACCTACCAGCAGCATCAAACACAGAAGGGCTATGTCTTACTTAGTCTAGGTCCAGGAGGCAGGTTTCTATGTCCACATGGGTATCTGTTGTTATGCCCAGATTGCGGGGACCCCAAAAGGCCACCAAAGAGACCAAATCTCACATGTAAAAGCAAAGAGCCTTTATTTCAAGCTCAGAGCTTGGGCTCTGTCCGATGCAGCGGTCAGAGCAGAGAGCCCTGAGCCCAGGCAGGGTGGGGTTTTTATCATAGCAGAGGTTGGGGTGAGGGGACTTCCAGGGTTCAGGACCCTGATTGGCTGACATTTGTCTAGGGGTATAGGGAATGTTTGGTTGCCAGGTATTTCCCCTTAGATGCAGGCCCTCCCTGGGTGGGGTCAGCTCACGGCTTCTCCTGGATCCAGGTGTTGCCTGCCAGTAAGCCTGTCACAGAAGCTGTGTCTGGGCCTCTAAGCCTGTCATGGCAGTTGTGTGGTCAAACTCTTTGGGGCTACCTCCCCCACATCTGCATTAGGGTTCAGTGAGACACTTTGGTTCCTATGGAAGTTCCTAATGCCTGGGAACTTATGTCAGCCATGGAAAAGTGAGGGCAAGGGACGCTTATGTCCCCATCCTATCCCCCCACCCCATCCCCCGTCCCATCCCACATCCCATCCCTTCACCCCACCCCCCCACCCCCGTGGAGCAAGGCAAATTGCATCACCTCTCTGAGCCTTAGTTTCCCGGCACTCAAAGGAAACACAGAGGGGGAGGGTGTCCAGAAAAATGTGTTATAGGGCTGGGGTGCAGCTCAGCGGACCGAGTGCTTGCCCAATACACACAAGGCCAGGGTCCATGTCAGCACCGAACGAAACTGGGTCTGGCTGGCCCAGGCCTGTAACCCCAGCCCTCGGGAGGGAGCAGGAGACTCAGCAAGCAGTTCAAGGTCGCCCCTGCTACACAGTGAGTCCAAGGCTAGCTTGGGCTATATCAGACTATCTCAAAAACACAAAATGAAGTATGTGTAGCATGCATGGGTGTTTGCCAAGGCGTGTTAGACCGTTCTAGTTGTAATTACCACAGTTCAGAGCGTGGGTGGTGTAATTAGGTCACCCAGTCAGAGCGATCCAGGAATGCATCCCAGGCTTTCTGGGCTATAGGTTGCAAACTGGTAACCCGGAGAAGGACATGTGCTCGTGCAGTCCAGATTTTAGTGCTGGGGGTAGATCCCAGGGCCCGCAGCATGCTAATTGTGCATGCTAACCCTGAGCTAAACCCTACCCTATATTTTATTTATTCTCACAGGGTTCTATGGGGTTTTCAGTTAGTTGCCTCCATTTTAAAAAACGATGCATTTTGCATTAAAAAATGTGGCTTATGGCTTCTTCGGAAACCTGGGTTACCCAGTGACTGGGACCTATGATCTGTCATGGGGACTTTTGGCCAAAGCTGAGTAGGAACCCATGAAGCGAGGCGAGTCCTCTCACTGACACAGTCCTCACCTGTCCTTGCTGTATGTCACCTACCTGAGGAGTTCACGGTCTGTTGGAGGTTAATGGGAGCTACCGAAGGCCCCAGAGGAAGGGAGGGGCTCCTTCACAGCTCAAGTCTCAGGTGTTAGAAGCTCTGGCTGAGGGTTTTGGCCTCACCAAGTGCTGGGGCCACTCTTCCATGCTGCCGAGATCATTCATAAAACAGAGACGAGGAAGCCTTCTTTCTGCAGGCGTGCTACAGTGAACCCACGCAATAGTACAAGAGCAGGGTTTCAAATGCAGACAAGAGTCCTGCGACGCCAGAGACTCCTCAACCGTCAGGTCCCTTCCTGCAATTCAGTGCCATGGAAGCAGCAGAAAACTCATTACATACATGCCATGTGATGGGTGGATGGATGGATGGATGGATGGATGGATGGATGGGTGGATGGGTGGATGGAAAGTATATTCCAGTAGTCCTATGGCTAAGTACACAGCAGGTGCTCAATATATGCATATTGAAGAAATATGCATAATATATGTGTGTGTGTGTGTTGTTATGCTAGGCACATAGTAAGTGTTCAACATACGTATACATTGAATAAATTAGCCAATGACTGATATCTGTCAGTATCCGGCATCCCTTAAATAACATTTATCCTGAATTTGTTTCTCCATCTCTAAGAGTAATTAAAATGAACACTTTCTAAACTTGGTACCATGCCTGTCCTGATGTCTCTGTCTGATTCTCAACCCCAATGAATGTCATGTCCCCTTTACTTAAAACTCATAAACAATATGAGTCACACTGTTAGTCGGCTATCCTCTGCTATAACAAGTACCTGAGACAAATCAGTTTATAAAGATAAAAGGTTTGTTTGGCTCACAGTCTGGGAGTTTTCAGTCTGTGGAAGGTTCACGATTAGCTTTGGTCCAAGTACATACGGTCTATGTCCGCTCATCCTGTGAGATAAAGAAGAGTGAATGTGCCGGGCGGCTCGCTCTGTAGACCAGGCTGGCCTTGAACTCACAGAGATCTGCCTAGCTCTGCCTCCCGAGTGTTGGGATTAAAGGCGTGCTCCACCATCGCCTGGCTGGTAGATTTATATGTTCATAGACACACGCCACCTGGATGTGCCCAAGGCTCTTGTGACTCCTGTCTCCTTCTCCACAGGGGCTGAAGATCAGCGTGCTCTGGACCCTGTACTACGGTGTCCTCAGTGCTTTTGCGCCTGTGTATAGTTGGATCCTGGTGCTCCGAGGCCTGGTGGGCTTTGGGATCGGAGGGGTGCCCCAGTCGTAAGTAAACACCCAGCTCTGCCCTAACAACCACACCTTCTGTATGCACAGGTTCAGCCACCTGGGATTTAAAAATACTCAGGGAAGAAGTGAACAGGTCGAGACTCCTCCCTTGTTACTAGTCACTAAAGAATGTACAACGGTTGGCCGTTGGGTAGCATTTGTACTATGGACTGTGCTGGCAGCAGCCATAGCTTACAAGGGTGTGAATATGTCTATCGAATATTACGTCACTTCATAGGAGGGAGCTGAACAGCCCCAGGTTTAGGTTCCGGTGCCCTGGAGAGAAGGGGGATGGCTGTGTGCCTTCATTGCCTTGGACTTTATGGGGATGGCTGTGCAGGGCTTCTAGAACCTGGAGTCACCTATAGGACAGGCGGCATTAACATCAGTATCCTTCAGCTAAGAACAGCGTCTACACAGCATCCAAAGGCCCTACAAGCAAAGTCCTAACAAAACAGACCCAACTTTGATGCTATGTTCAACATCCACACGTCATGGCTGCCAGCAGGGGTGTGTGTGTGCTGACAGGTCACATAAGCTCCATTTTTCAAGGGAGGATCACTGAGACTCAGAACATCCCGCTACAACCTTTGGGTCAAGGCAAGGTCTGTATGGGGTCCAGCTGTGAACTCTTGCAGGCAATGCCCCTGGCTGGTGCCGGGGGAGCGAGCCCCTGGTTCAGTCGCTGGGCCTGAACTAATCTAGTGGCCCAGTGCACCACCCACTGCAGACTGCCCCTTGCACTACTCTGAGGGCCGTGCATCCTGGTGTGACTGTGCCCATCGGAGAATAGTCCCTCTAGGACTTTCCCAAGGACAGCTGGAGGGATGGACCACAGGTCCTGCAAATGCTGCCGGTCTCAGGACTGCCTCAGGTGCCAATTCCCTGCCTCCTCTGCTGCCCAGTCTAGAATCCCCTCTCCTGCAGCATGAGTGATCGCTGATGTAGCTGCTCCATCAGGGGCGGGGGGTGGGGGGGTGAGCATACCTCACAGCAGAGGGGTTCCATGCCTGGCCACTCTCCCCTTTACAGCCCAACGCTAGAGTGTGTGGCAGACCAGCCCCCACTTTTATGACCCAGGGCCCTCTTGAGTAGGGAGAAGTGAGAAATATTAGCTAGAAAAAGATACCTAGAGGACGAGAGGAAAGACAGAAACATAGGATACCCTCGGGAGGACCTGGATCCTTATCCACCGGCCCAGAACTTTATCCAAAAGGGCTTTTTATAACAATGCCAAGGGGCAAGGCAAAAGACCTCCTCCTTGCTAGATACGACCAAGTGTAGATCCTTCCAGACACCTGGTACACAGGTCCGTGGTCCAATCAACCTCTTATGCAGCCCTGCTGGGTAAAGCAAGCCTGGATTTCACTAGGAAACCTCAGTGGGCTCCAACAATAATGCTTGTGCATATGCTTCACCGGGGAACACTGAGAGACATCTATGGCACCACTTGGGTGACCAAGTTACATTATGATGTCCCCACAGGCTCCCCTCCCAACTGTTGGGGTCAGTTTCTCTCACTGGCAAACAGTGGCTCCTGTCTTTGCTTCTTCCTCTCTTAAAATGTGGAGCCCAACGTTACCAGGTGGCAGCTGTTGCTTACGGTCCTGTGGGACTTCAGATGTGGTGACACATGCCTTGATGCCAGCACTTAGGAGGCAGAGGCAGACAGATCTCTATGAGTCTGAGCCCAGCCTGGTCTGTATAATAAGTTCTAGGCTTGTCAGGGCTGAAGAATGAGATCCTGTCTCAAAAAACAAACAAACAAACAACCAATAAGAACAACAAAACCTGTCTTATGGGCTTCTTGAACTGTATTGGTATGAAAGCTTTCTCTCTATAAGAGCCAAGACTCTGGAAGATGCTGAGGTCAAGGCCACACAAATCTACCCTATAGACTCTATGACAGCAACAAAGACCACTCCTACGTTAGCCCTTTGACTTCCAGAACCAACTATTCTTTCCAGTGGGAATGCAGCCATCTAATGGCTGCTGGTTTTAAAAGCATGCTGCATGCTTCATTTTTGTGTGTTGTTTTCGAGACAGGGTTTCTCTGTGTAGCTCTGGCTGTCCTGGAACTCACTCTGTAGATCAGACTGGCCTTGAGCTCACAGGGATCCACCTGCCTCTGTCTCCCGAGTGCTGGGATTAAAGGTGTGCGCCACCACCACCCGGTGCATGCTTCATTCTTAAAGAGCGCCATGTCCAAGCTGGTGCCTAGCCATTGCTCAGGCCACCAGTGCCAGGGTGGCAAAGCATGGGATACATACATATGGCCCAGGGACTCTACAGTCATAAACCACCTGCTAGGCCACCTTTGGGACGATCTGGAGACATGATCTCTAGAAAGGGCAAGTTCATCCTGGATCAGTGTGGTTGGATCACAGGCTCTGCAACCCAGAAGACCTGGGTGTGGATCCTGATTCAGTGCTATGATTTCAGACGGGTCACTGATCCTTTCTATAGATCAGTTTTATTGGCAGTCACCCACTTGACGGGCCCCTGAGAGCATTATGATACCACATATGAAGTGCCCAGGACGATGCCCGGGAGAGTTCTCCCTTCCTAGCAAATATTCTCCTGGGCTACCACATAGACTCTGTCAAATGCTGGGTCACTTCATATGAGGGACTCAATCACCCTGAGGTTTGCCTGCCTGGTATGCACTTGGTTTGATCCCCAGCACCATAAACTGAGTGTGGCCCCTCACTGCTGTGATCAGAGAACTGAGGAGTTGGAGGCAGGAGGATGGCAAGCTCAAAGTCATCCTCGGTTAAGTAATCATTCCAAGGCCAGCTTGGGAGACTTACACCATGCTTCAAAACAAAGCAACACTTTCCTAAGAAGTTGGAGCCTGGCAAGCACCCAGCTTCCCAAGGCATGGATAAGAAAGTCACAGGGTGTGGGGGTGGATCATAGACGGAGTGTAGTGTGAAGGGCAGACTGACCATGTGGCTCTCACACCCGTGTTTAGCCTCCTGCCCTGTGGCAGGTCAATGCCGTCTGTCCATTCCTTTCCCTGATCTGCCATATGGCTTCATCCAGGGCTCTGTAGAGCTGGCATCCGGCATGCTTTCCTGGAGTGGAAAAGCCTGATTTCACACTATTTAGGAATTAAAAACCACTGGAGCTCTAAGCAGAGGCCATTAACAGAGGACACAGCCATAAATCTGGGCTGGCTGCAGCTAGTAACCATATTGTGGCCCAGTTCCAGAGATTCCGGGAGCCGCTGGCCGCACAGCAGCGCCCCCTGGTGGCTGGAGGAACTGTCCTGCCTCAGCTCAAATTCCTTCCCCAGGGATGCTCAGGGAGGCTAGAGCAGGGTTCCAGGTGTCGGGAAGAGATGCGCCACACCCTGAACTTCTGCTCACAGATCCCCTGGAAATGACATAAAGGTGACAGGAACCTTTAGTGGAGCTCATAAGCAAGGAAAGTATGCTGTCCAGCAACCAGAAATTTTGAGAAACTTCTGGAAGCCTGTGAGTAAATGAAATTACAAGGCAGAGTAATTAGAACAAAGAGAGATTACACCCCAAACCAGCCACAGAGGACCACACGACGAAAAGGATTCCCAGAGTCTGGGAGAAGTGTCATTCCCAGAGTCCCCAGTACAGGGAAGGACCAGAGGACACCAGGTGCTGGGAGACAAAACTTTTCCTGGGGACACAACACACATGTCAACACACCCCACATAGGGATCCCACTACAGACCAAAATACAGATGCCACCCAAGTCTTTCTTGGTGAACCAGTGAGTTTTATTGGGGTTACTTATAGGAGCAGAAATGACTCAAAGTCAGCTGTATCACCAAGGCCCGCTTCAGCATGGGTGACAGCTCACAAAATCTAGGACCCTGGATCCCACTGCACAGCCTGCAGGCAGCTCAGCGGATTGGAGCATGTCCCTTCCTGGTGCCTCAATTAGTCTAAACCTCTTCCAAGCAGCTGGTCTCCTCTCAAGAGTGTTCTTTGCAGCTCAGCTTGGCTCTACTCCTCTGGGAGGGACTCTCAGCTTTGATTGCTTACTATGGAAGGGCGGGCCTTAGTGAGTCTGGTCAGTTTCAGGGACTTCCTGAAGCTACTTTGTTTACCTTCCTGCTTAAGGAGCTTCCCTGAAGGATGGAATGTTTCAATCTCTGAGGAAATGGTTACACAACACTCTACCCCTTCCTTCCTCTTATATTCTTTCTGCCCCCTCTTCCTAAATGATCCCTGAGCCTTGGAGGGGTTGACTACAGATGTCCATCTATGGCTAAGACATAGGCCACCCTGCCACAGTAACAGTCACTTGTTCTCAGGAGCTTCACCGGTGGTTATGAGTTGAGGCCGGTAACAACTGTGATCTATGGATGTCAACACACACATTTAGAAGGCAGTTTGGCAGGGACATCACATCCATCTAGAAAAACCATAGAAGTTGCTTCCCCATTGGGTCCTATGATCTCCCCTCCCCAGGCCATGGGTTTTTGTCCTGGGTGACAGCACCAGATGTGAGCTCTCTTGTGGAGCAGGCCTGAAACGCAGTTGGAAGGCTGTTGGTTTTACCCACCATCGTTGAGCCGCTATTGCACAGGCAGGCACATCCTGCCTGGACTGGTGGTGTTTTAGCACGCAGGACCCACAGGCAAGCGGGAATGTTAGCGACAGTTCTCCGCCAGCAGCCTGCGTGGCCCTTTCTGTCACTTTTGAAAGCCAGTCAGCAGTTGGGAGTTTCCGGTTCAGTCCCAGCTTGATTTCTCCATGTCCTACAGTCAAAGCAATGGGGTCTTACTGTCTGGTTCTGGGATACAACCACCACCACCACCACCACCACCACCACCACCACCACCAGCAGCAGCAGCAGCAGCAGCCTTCATGGCTAGCGGCTCACAGGGAGGTAGCACACCTCAGCCATTGAGGTTGTCACTCAATAACCTTATGGCATTTTGGAGTATCCTTTTCCATCCAGGTAGGGTACCTTTTGGACTTAAACTTGGTAATTATTGTTTTAACAACCTATATTTTCTCTCAATTAACCCAGCCCCAGTAGGGTTGTAGGGTGGGTAGAAGTACCCGGTTATCTCTCCAATGGCTTTCCAAATCTGCGAAAACACTCCGACGTCAGCATTCTGTCACCCCTATAACAACATTTTCCAGAGGGCAGACAGGGCAAGGCGGCATCCCAAACCGCCATCCCATAACAAAGATAACCCTGGTGAAGTATCCTGAAAGTCTGCGGTCACCCGTTCTCAGGAAGAGTCAGGCCATCCCAGAAGTTCACAGCTAAGAAGATAGCAAGGTCAAACATCAGCGAGACCTAGGAGAGCATGGGGAGGGTCCATCCATTTGTATCAGTTGCCTCCTCCACAGAGGGAGGCTGGGCACACAGAGGTGCTAAGTCGGTTAGCTCACCTTAACCCTCAGTCATTCGCTCTGAGCCGTTATATTTCCACATCCTGGAGTTCTTCCACAGAGCCTCCCTACATGTCTCTATGCCCGATGAACTCAGTGGGCCTGACTTAATTTGCTCAGACCTACCCAGGGCCAAGAGGGAGCAAGGCCATGCTTTCTGGGGTGCACCTGCTGGCTCCCTAGGACGGAGCTGCCCTGGATAGGCACTTGGATGTGGCATTAGCTGTTTTCTCTCCGGTCACCATACCCGGTTGTTAGGGGAGTTCCTGGCTGGGTAGGCCATCTCCACCCTTTGTGTGACCTTTCTCTCAAGGGAAATGGACCCTCCTTAGTCTGGGGGGAAAATCACCCACCCTGGGTCAGGCCTGGTGGGCTTCACCTTGACTGTTCTGTTAGGAATGTCTTCCGAGAAATGTTCTGCGGGCTTCAATGCCTTCCTGTGGCTCTTTGGCACACGGTTTGACTTTCTATCGATTTTCTCCTTAGGAACTCCAGCTCAACACCAACCTTGCCACGTTGGTCTTCGAGTAACCCAGACAGACCCCCTTCTCTGTTTTTACCATTTTTTTTTAAAAAAAGAAAATCTCTTTTAGATTATTTTCTCACTTATGGGTGCTCTTTACATGACAGTCTAAGTCACTGAGATCTGCCAAAGCCTTTTCTACTTTAAAAAGATCCTGTCCCACCAAAGGGCTCAGCAAAGCCACCAAAGCTCCATACATATACGCCAAAAAAAGGAGATCCAGGGGGATCTATGTACCCCAAGTCCCACAACTAGTTAATGGCTGACCTGAGACTTACTACAACTTACTTACTCATTTATGCAACTAAAGAGCTGTTTTATCTGTGAAGAAGTCAGGTAAAACCTCAAGCAAAATTACAGAAGAATTATGAAGCCACCTGAGAGGGCTTGGGCTCCTCAGCACTTCAGATGGAGTCATTTACATAAACCTAATTATGTCTTAATTAGACAGAGCTCTTATCTAGTTATAAAGATGGCTCCCTTAAGTGCTTTGTTGGGAAACATTTAGGTGACAATATTTTCAGGTAGTTAGGTAATATTAAAAGTTTCCATTCATGCTAGGTGGTGGTGGTGCATGCCTTTAGTCCCAGCACTCAGGAGGCAGAGCCAGGTGGATCTCTGTGAGTTCAAGGCCAGCCTGGTCTACAGAGCGAGTTCTAGGACAGGCTCCAAAACTACACAGAGAAACCCTGTCTCAAAAAAAAGTTTCCATTCATTTACAGTAACTTTGCCCAACCAGAGCTCCTCAGAAAATCAAAAGAATGACATCTTGGAATATAGTTTTAAAATAAGTCAACAGCCAGAATGTAATGGTAACAGCTGGTTTGCTGTTGCGAGAACACAATGCCACAGGTGGTGTAGGTTTATCTCAGCTCATAGTCCTGGCTCAAGGCTAGGGGCTGCATCTGGTGGTGGCCGGCCACCTTGCTGGCAGCCACTGAGCTGGCTCAGACAAAACCTGGCCAGAGACAGGAGACACACACATGTCCTCAGGTCCCCTAACCAAACCTCCAAGATTCAAGGTGAACATGGTAACTCTCTCCTGTAATCTCAGAGTTCGGGGGAGGTAGAGCCAAGGAGGATCACCATGGGTCTGAGGCTCGTCTGGGCTACATAGTGAGTTCCAGGTTAGCTAGAACTAACATAACCCGAATAAAAGTCCAGAATTCGATTTTGGGACTGGCCCTAGCAATATTGACTAATCCTGATCACCTCCCTTAGCCCCAAGTCCCTACCCCTAGACACCACAACTGGGTCAGGTTGAGCAGGATGAGGATGAGGTGTCAACTCACGAAAGCCCAGGCATGTGCACCAAACACCCAAACCACAACAATGTGAAGACGAATTACCTGTAAGGAGCCTTCTTCTCTGCCTCTGCCCCTGCCCCCTTCGTTACTCCCTTCCCCAAACACACATTTACCTTGGTGACGAGAGCCACCATACAGAGCGTTCATTGCCGACACTGATGACACCTGAGAACACAGGACAGCTGTGCGATGTGTCGTCACACAGAGTTTAGCTCGACCCTAACTAATTAGAAAACCCAGCTCACGGAGGCTTGATCAAAGTCGATGCTCAGGAAGTGAAGGTGAGAGGTAGCTGCTGCCGGGCACGAACCGCCCGGCAGTCAGGGTTTACGACCAGGATTTACTTAACTCGGTTCAGCGGTCAGGTGGTTCAGCTGTATCGGTGGTGCTTGCTTATGTTTTCAGTCAACGGGTGGAATGGATGACCTGATGATTAGATGACCTGATGAACCTAGGAGGCTCCATCTGGCTCCACCCAGGCACAGCCACCTGGGATCCAAGACAGGAAGCCAAAGCCACGGAGTCTCCTGTAGCCTAAGTTCACAGCCAGCAGTGCTGGGACTCAAACTCAGGGTGCTGGGACTCAAACCCAGGGCTTACAGCTGCTGACTGAGCCATGCAGCCCTGAAATCAACTCATGATGGGAAGGGCAGCAGAGCCAGGCCCCAGAGTAGCAGGGACGGCAGAGGGATTCCGGGGGCTGCTCTCCCAGGCCGGTTGCAACTGAGTTCAAATCCCGACCCGGCTGATGCCGGGCAGTGTCTGTGTAGGACAAATACTGCATGGAGCTGTGCGCTTACACAGTGAGATGAGCATGTTGCTCACAGAGCCTGCCCTACTTGGAGGGCGATGCCAGAGGTCTTTTCCCCGTGGAAGGTTTCTGTCCTTTCTAAGGCAAGATAGAGAAGTCACAGTGAGATGCTAAGTAATCTCCCTTTATGTCTATCGAGAGCATAAAAGAGTTTGGTTTGGTGCAGAGAGATGGCTCTTGGAGGGGAGTCAAGTTTAACTCTCAGCACCTGTGTTAGATAGCTCATAATGACTGTAACTCTAGATCCAGAGGATCCAGTGCCCTCTTCTGGCACACACACACACACACACACAAAATAAAAACAATTCTTTTTTTTTTCTTAAATTGTAAAAATGTTAGATTTGGTGGCTTAGGATCTAGCTCAGTGGTAGAGCACTTGCCCAGCTTGCACATGGCCCTGAGCTCAGTCTCCAGCATCAAAGGGAAAAAATGGATTAAAAATGATTTATTTTATGTGTATACATTTTGCTTGCATGTGTGTATGTGCACCATGTACGTGCAGTACATGCAGAGGTCAGAAGAGGGCGTCTGATTCCCCCCAGAACTGAAGTTGCAGGTGGTTGTGAACCACCATGTGAGTGTTGGAAATCTAACACCAGTCCTCTGAGTTCTTAACCACTAAGCAACCTCTAGACCCAAGATTTGGATTCTAATTTTTAAAGTGGAGTTAAACAGTGCTCTGTATTTATTATTACAAGTGATATTTTGGGTGATAAAATGCAAAAAAAATGGACAAAATTCTCACTAAAGCTGCAAGTATCCTTTCATGGGAATAAGCGAAATCCAGAGGGTGACAGCGATAGTAGCTTTTTATGTCCAGTAGGGGGAGCTGTGAGCATCCACAGAGCATCATTCAGGTCAAGTGACAGCTGGGAAGATATGCAGGTCCAGGGCACCTTCCAGGTGATTTAGTACACAGTGGAAGTCAGAGGACCCCTTGTAGGAGTCAGCTCTCTTTCTACTGTGTGGAGTTATAGAGATCAAACTCAGGTCATCGGAATTGGCAGCAGATACTTTTATCCGCTGATCCATCTCGCTCATCCCAGAAGAGCTCTTTTTTATATTAGGAAGTGATTAATAAATGCAAAAAGAAAGACAAATTAAAACTACAATTTATCACCAATGCAGTCGTGGTCAGTTCAAGTAGAAATAGCCAGTAGCTACAGCTGGTGGGTCGAGGTTTTGTGGAGAACAAGATACTGGGAAATCTGAATATGTCCTGAATAGTCATCAGTGTCAAAATGATACCTTAGAGTGGAGACATCTGTCCGACACCAACTCCACCCATTTATGGAGCTTGACATACCAGTGAGGGAGCAGGCTGGCATCAGACACCATGGATGCAACTCCTGGGAGCAATTCAGCCTCACCTCTGTGGTTGTCCCCAGGGATGCACAGACAGACATCAGGGACCCAGGGTGAGGGTGTCCCCCAGGACAAAAGGCCTTATATGATGCAGGGATAGCAACAGCTAACACAGCTGACCATAAGCCCATGACCAGACCTTCCCCAGATGCTGCAGCTACAATCGACCTCCATGGAAGCATGATGGAACCTAAGGATCGTTTGGGGGAAATGCAGGAGCCTGGAACCCCGTACTCGAGAATCTGCTTCCAAAGGTCAAGAGATTCACACGCTTCTAGAACACAATGCTGCACACAGGCAACCCAGTACTCAGGTGGTGGAGGCAAGCGGATGGAGAGTTTGAAGGTAGCCTTGAGCCACCGTAAGAACCTGTTGGTTTTCTGACTTTAGCCATGATCCCAGGAAATTCTGTCTTAGGATCATTTTTGGAGGATGTGATTCAGAATCTGCCATCTTCCCACCCTCTCAGCCCCTATCTCTCTGCTTGCCTAGGGTGACGCTGTACGCTGAGTTCCTTCCCATGAAAGCCAGAGCCAAGTGTATTTTGCTGATAGAGGTAAGGAGAGGGTGACGGTCTCTGGGGAATGCTAACTGACTGGCCATCAGTTCTCAGATGTATGGAGCCACAGGACTGCAAAAGAGAGTTTCAGAAAAACATGACAGACTCAATTGGCAAACATGTACATGAATATGCAGTATATTTTTCCTCCCTCCCTCCCTCCCTCTTCCTCCCCCTTCTCCCCATTTTTCTTTCTTTAATTGGATCAGCAGTTCTCAACCTTCCTAGGGCTGCAACCCTTTTATTTATTTATTTATTTATTTATTTATTTATTTATTTATTTATTTATTTATTTATTTATTTATTTATTTATTATGTATACAGTGTTCTGCTTGCATGTATCCCTTCAGGCCAGAAGAGGGCACCAGATCTCATTACAGATGGTTGTGAGCCACCATGTGGTTGCTGGGAATTGAACTCAGGACCTCTGGAAGAACAGCCAGTGCTCTTAACCTCTGAGCCATCTCTCCAGCCCCGGGCTGCAACCCTTTAATACAGCTCCTCACATTGTGGTGACCCCCAACCATGAGATTATTTTCATTGCTACTTCATAACGATAATTTTGCTACTGTTATGATCATAATGTAAATATCTGATAGGCAACCCCTGTGAAAGGATCATTCGACTCCCAGAGGGGTCACGACCCACAAGTTGAGAACCGCTGATCTAGAACCTCACACACGTTGGGCAAGGGCTCCACCTCTGAGCCACACACACTCCACTGCCCCACCCCCACCCCCATTCCCAACCCTCTTTGGCCTCTTTATTTTGAGACAGAGTCTTGCTAAATTGCTTAGGCTGGCCTTGAACTCCCTGCCTTGCAGGGACGGTGGAAGCTTACAGGTGTTCTCAGTGCTGACTCCTCAGTCACGTGATCACACGGAGCATAGCTATCACTGTTCTCTGTGCCCACTGACTCGGACCTCCTAACAACTGCCTCTGATCCATCCGAGTGGCCGACTCTCAGCTGTCTGACACAGACGTGGATAATCAGTTGTGTAAATACTGAATCTCCGTGCTTGTTTGTTTTCAGACAGACTGTCCCTAGGTAGCCCTGGGTGGCCTAGAACCCGATCTGTGACTCAGACTGGCCTTGGACTGGCAGCAATCCTCCTGCCTCTGCCTCCTTAATGTTAAGATGCCAGGCACTTACCACCATCCCAGCTAGTTGTTTCAGTGACAGGATGTGCCTGGGCCAGCTGATCCTGAAATCGGGCTAACCCTGGTCACACTCAGTTCTCTCTGAGGCTTTCCAGGATCCAGCAACTAAAGCTGAGAGTGGTGGCTCAGACCTGTAACCTCCAAACTCAGTAGGCGGAGGCAGGAGGATCACTGCTAGTTCCAGGCCAGTCAGGACCATATAGCAAGACCCTGTCTCAAAAAAAAAAAATTGTTTTAAGCTCATACCTGGTTGAGTAGCATGACTAATATCCATCCTAACCGGCCAGCATCTTAACATACCTGTCATTAGACACTTTAATGGTCACCCGTGATGGTTGACAACGGAAATGGATTGTGGCTCCTTTAAGTGAAGCAGGGGTAGGTGGATGGGGGGGGTGGGAGGGGGTGGGTGCTAGGAAGGCTCTGGGCCCTTAGTGGGGCAGGTTTTAGCATGGGCAGTGCTTAGTGGGGCCCTTAGAGGGGTGGCCTTAGTGGGGCGAGCTTAGTGGGGTGGGCTTTAGCGTGGGCGGTGCTGGCAGATAGAGAGCCCTGCCTGGTACAACAGATCAGTCTGAGGAGGACTTAGAAAGTCACCATAAAGTCCCCGATGAGCCTGGGGGACCAAGCTTGTCATCCCAGCTACCGGGGAGACTGAGGCGAGCGTCGTAACTTCAAAGTCTGCCTAGGCAACTTAGTGAGACCCTGCCTCCAGATGAAAAGTAAGAAGAGGGCTGGGGCTGTAGCTCAGTGGGTAGAGAGCTCGCCTCACAAGGCCCTGGCTTCAATACCCAGTACTTAAGATAATAACCATAATAACAGGGCCAGTGAGGTGGCTCGTAAAGCGCCTGCAACCAAGCCTGATGACCTGAGTTCCAAACCCAGGACCCAAGTTACCTAAGGAGAGAACTGACTCCTGAAAACCATTCATCACTCCCTCAACAAACAAGCAAACATAACTGTAACTGAAAAATAATAACAGCAGTAAACATACCTATGAATATGTTACCAAGCCCAGTCCTGGAGGACCAGGAGGCAGCAATGAGCTGCCCTTCAGCTGGGCCAGCCTGTGACCACCCTGCAGGGGAGGGGCCAGGACAGTACATCAACCCTGGTCTCTCGTCCACCCTGCTTCCCTATTAGCAACACACAGTGGGAAGCCACAGACAGAGAGCCTGGTGATAGGTAAGATGGAGAGTGACTTGGGGAGGTAAGGGAGAGGTGATTCCAAAGGAGGATTCTGGAGCCCGTGGGGCAAGGGAAGTAGACGTCAGTAGACAAAAGCCAGAGTGTCGATGTGTATAACTATGTTCAGAGCAGATGGAAGCCATCACGTGCCCACCAGTGGAGACATACATATGGAAAATGCGATAGATCCATATACGATGGAATAGTATCAAGCCCTGAAAAGGGAGAAATTGTGGCATCTGCTACAACATTGGGGAGCCACCAGGACATTATGCTTGGTGAAGTAATCCAGACATGGTTAGGAAAAATTGGAAATAAGCCGAAACCAAAGTCCCTTGAAATGCCCACTGTCATACCTATATCACAGAATACTGGTCCTTTCCACCTCCTTCGCTGTAGCGACATATTGCACGGTCCAGACAGAGTGTTATGCAGGGTGGGATGGACCACAGCAGGATGTGCCACGTTGAAAGGAGAGGGACGTGTGTGTGTGTGTGTGTGTGTGTGTGTGTGTGTGTGTGCGCGTGTGCTCCGATCTTCCACTCTCGTCCACAGTACCCCACAGTCGATGCTGTGGGCCACACTCCCCCACCACTGACTCTCACTCTCCTGGGCCAGGTCTTCTGGGCCATCGGGACAGTGTTCGAGGTCCTCCTGGCCGTGTTCGTGATGCCCAGCCTGGGCTGGCGCTGGCTGCTCATGCTCTCGGCGGCCCCGCTGCTCCTCTTCGCGGTCCTGTGTTTCGTACGTATGTTTAAAGACGTCATCTCCTTGCCGGTCGGGGAAACGTTGTATTTTAGTGGGAAGCGAGTGGAAGACACCACCAAAGCTCTATCTCTTCAGACTGTTGTTTCTTAGCTGGGCATGATGGCGCATGACTTTACCCCCGGGAAGGAGAGGTGGGCCGATCTTTGTCAGTATGTGAGGCCAGCCAGGTCTACAGAGCGAGTTTCCAGAATGGCCAGGGCTTTTACACAGAGAAACCCTGTCTCAAAAATGAATATATGCATATATATTTTTTTAATTGTGAAGTGAGGCCTGGAGTGGCACAGAACGCGGTGTTGGAGTCCCTGCACGCAATCTCTTCTGAGATGTTCTCTGTAAGACTTAGGCTTAGAGTGACTTCACTAGACCTGCTGGGACTCTTAAGAGTTCCACGGGACAGACACAAAATTCAAAGTGGCTTGAGCAAAACACAGGAACAGACACGTGACAGAGGAGTCTGTGTCTGGCTTTCAGGCATGGCTGGACTCAGGAGCTCAGTCTCTTCAGCCCACCCTGAAATGAGAACACGCCTCACTTTTTTTTTTTTAAATTACTAACTGTATGGCCTAATGGCTCAGGCTTCTTGCTAGCTAGAACTTACATCTTAAATTAACCCATTTCTATAAACCTATACCTTGCCACGTGGCTCGTGGCTTACGGTTATCTTTACATCTTGCTTCTCATACATGCCTCACTTCTTGCTTATTGTGTATAGAGCATGTACACACACTCTTTTGTACACACACACACACATACACACACACAGAAATCACTGAGCTTAGCTGTGAGGGAGCCTGTGTGCTAGGCTACTCACATGTATTTGACTCTTCTTTCTCTCCATAACCATGTGGGGAAGGGCTGTGATGAAGCCCATGTTAGTTAGGGTGACATCTGTTCTTGTGACAAAGCCACCAGCTCAGCAGCTCCATGCAGAAGGAAGTTGCTTCTTTGCAGCAGAAACAGTCTAGAAAGGGTATTCTGGTTCCCATGGGGGATCTCGGCTCAAGTTTTGTTATTTTTTTGTTTAATCTTGTTTTTGCAGCCTCTGGCTGAGCCATCCCCCAGGACACTGGGGTCTGGGGTAGGGGTGCGGGCAGTGGGCGTCGGGAGCAAAGCGGCAGCTCACACCCTTGCTTGTTTAACTTCTGCTTACATTGGTGATTGCTAGTTATATGGGCTCACCTAGTTGCAAGGGAGGCTGGGAAATGTAGTCCATGGCAAGGCAGCCATGTCCACGGAGAATTCCACACAGTGGAGTGAATTTTGGTGGACATTGACAAACTCTGCCCCGTCCTCATTTTACTCATGAGGAAACTGAATTCCAGAGGCCAGCTGATTTTCCAAACATTAGACCTTATTTGAACTGGCTGGTCCCAGTCCCACGGTTTCTCTACTAAGTCAGTGGTTGTACCAAACCACTATTTCCCTTCACAGGAATGCACTTGGAGCTGGGACTTAGGCTTAAAACTTTGTGATTTCTCTCGCTCAGACTTAGTTTACTAAGCACAAGAAGGCAGATTTTCTCAAGAGTTGAGGGGGAGATTTTTTGATGGTGGTCATTATTTACTCTCTTCCCCAAACTCTAAAAGCAATCATGACAGTGATGAGTTACATGAACTCACGCCAGCTCTTCACCAAGCTCTCTGCTTCTATGATCCCATTTAATCCCCTAAACACCTGAAGGTATGAAGGAAGAAACAGGCACAGGGAAGTGACATCACTGCACAGGCTCCTGTGGCCATATAACATACAGAGGAGTCAGCATTTGAAGCCAGGTCTCTGTCTCCAGAGACCCAACGCTCAGAGAGTCCCACACAGATGAGAGAGGGTGACCTGGAGAGAGTGCTCTGGTCTACACTAACCAGCCACACTTGGGTCTCCCGTTCCCTCAGTGGCTACCAGAGAGTGCGAGGTATGATGTGCTGTCCGGGAACCAGGAAAAGGCCATTGCCACCTTGAAGCGGATAGCAACAGAAAATGGAGCCCCCATGCCTCTGGGAAAGCTCATCATCTCCAGACAGGTCAGTGTGTGGAAACTGTGTGTGTGTGTGTGTGTGTGTGTGTGTCTGTGTGTGTGTGTCTGTGTGTATATATCTGTGTGTATGTCTGTATGTCTGTCTGGGTATGTCTGTATGTGTGTGTGTCTGTGTGTCTGTGTATTGGTGTGTCCTTGTGTGTGTCTGAGTGTGTGTCTTTGTCTGTGTTTATATGTGTGTGTGTGTGTGTGTGTGTGTGTGTGTCTATCAGGCCCCCAGCCAAGGCCCCTATGCACTGGGAGCTAGCCAAAAACCCACATGTCCTTGTCTTGAAACAGGAAGACCGAGGCAAAATGAGGGACCTTTTCACACCCCACTTTCGCTGGACAACTCTACTGCTGTGGTTTATATGGTAAGAGCTGCTGGTCACCCACCGTGAGCCCTGCCCACCGTGAGCCCTGCCCACCGTGAGCACCGCCCACCATGAACACCGCCCACCGTGAGCCCCGCCCATTGTGAGGCCTGCCCACTGCACACAATTGGGACTTGAGATTTATTTTGCGTGTATGTGGATGTTTGCACATATGTATATGTATATGCATATGTGTACATGGGTCACCCAAAGATGACATCAGGTGTCTGCCACAGTCGCTCTCAGCTTTATAAATCAAGGCAGGGTCTCTCACTTGGAACTGGCCAGCTTGCTATAGAGATCTGGTCTTTGCCTCTGGAATGCTGGGATGACAGGCTGGCCACCATGAATGCTGTCAGCGTCACGCTCCTGACCCCATCTGCATCGAGGACCACGTGGGCTGTTCACTTCTTCATGCTCTGAGCTTGATGTGGAGCTACTCAGATATGTAGCTTTTAAAGGAAACATTTCTATCTCTGCTCTTCAAGAAAATGCTTAAACGGCAAGCCATCCTTAATGATGCTCACGAAGGTAGATTCGGTAAAGGAACAGAAAGAACACGTCTAAGGGACCTTTCTACAGGAGGCCACTGTTTACATTGGCCAGGGCCTTCCTCTCTGCACGTGTTGTCTTGGCTACCGTCGGTGGTACACAGCCCATCCTTTAAAAACCAAGACGTGGTCCACACAGCCATTCGTGAGATTCCCCCAGCTCCTGCCCGGTTTAATTTTTCTTAAGTGAGAGCCATGGGAAGAGACTGGAAGGGAGGCAAATGCATGGAGTAATTACCTCCCTCTTTGTAGCAAGTCCAAGCACAGCCATTCTTCTCTTTTCCAGATCTCGACCACAGCAGCGCCTGTGCAGGGCACTGTGCGGCTGGAGGATTTGTGTTCTATTTTTAACCTGGTTCCAAGCTTCCTTTTCACTTTTGAACAGAGGCATCGATTATGAGAGAGGTGTTCCCAGCATGGTCAATTACAGGGGAGAGGGAAGAAAAGCTTGATAGCATGGAACCAGGCTTGAGTTCTGCCTCCGCGTTCCTAAGAGCTGAATCAATTCAACAAGCACTTATTAAACACCTGCTGTGTGCCCGGTACAAAGTGGTGCCCGTAGGGATTTTAGTAAGGGGAGTTAGACAGAACGGAAATACCTGCCTTTAAGAATCTCTAATTCCAAAGAAAGGAAATTAAATAATTTTATTAAAGAATCTGTAATTCACTTGAATTGGTTTTGAATCCCAAGGGCAATTTGTGAGAGGCTAATTTTAACCCTGTCAGTGTCAAACTCAGTTCTTACCTCAAAGAGAACAGAGTTTATTCGGAAGCAATACGATGTGTCCCCATGTGGCAGTGGTTAAATAAAGAGCTATAGTCAAGGACACAGGAAAGCCGTAAAGCAGGGCATTTGCCGAAAGACTCCTCTGGCCGGCCTCAGTTACTGCGCAACCTGATGACATTCTTAGCTCTTTTTTCTTTTTCTTAAATATTTATTTATGTATTTGGCAGAAGTGAGTGGTCTGCCAAGTTAATCCTTTCCAACGGTATTACTGGATAGTTGAATGGATGTTGGGTCAAATACAGATGGTGGGTCAACACATGGCTATTAAGGTAGCCCCAGAGGGTTTTGGCTCTGAGTCTGCAATGTTCCAACTCTCCACAATCATTCTCTCAGCCTTGTAGGACATTCAGCATGGCATTTTGTTTGTTTTGGGCAACTTTAGTTTATATTTCTCCACGTTGACCCAGCATCACGTTTTGTGTAAGCGGAGGCCAAGTGTTGATTGACATCCTGTGGCACTAGGGGGGCTCATTCCTAAGATTTGACGGACTGTCAGGTGACAGGGCAGCCGCTCATAGAGCCGTGATGGACGAAGCCTTCTGACATCACTAGCCATCATGAACCATGTGAGGATTTTCCCCACCTTCTGTATCTGACACTTAACACAGAACATATTACAGGAATGTTATGCTTGAGGTTATAATGGTCAAGAACACAGGATAGTCTAAAGAAATAGATATAGGCCAGGCGGTGGTGGTGCACGCCTTTAATCCCAACACTTGAGAGGCACAGCCAGGTGGATCTCTGTG
>CABHPQ010002350.1:17665-32845 GCA_902168405.1 Peromyscus aztecus | reverse complement strand
CTTTTATGCTTTTAGATAAGGCCTCACTATATAGCCCTGGCTAGCCTGGAACTCTTTACATAGACCAGGCTGACCTCAAACTCACAGAGAACCACCTGTCTCTGCCTCCCAATGCTGGCATCAAAGGCATGCACCACCACGCCCAGCCTTCTCCTGGACTTTTAAGAGCAGTTAGTTGTAGAGCTAGGTGGTGGTGGCTCACTTTGTTAATCCCAGCACTCAGGAGGTAGAGGCAGGTGGATCTCTGTGAGTTCAAGGCCAGCCTGTCTACAAAGTGAGTTCCAGGGCTACACAGAGAAAACCTATCTAAAAAAACAAAACAAAACAAAACAAACAAACAAACAAAAAACACAAAAAACAAAACAAAAAAAACCACCAAAACAAAACAAACAAACAAAAACCAGTTGTAGAACTGGAGAAAACCTCATTCTACAAAACCATGCATTATGTTTCCATGAATCTCCCGGGTTGAATTCTGTCCCTTAGCCTGGGGGATCCATTTGGTACAGGAAGGCTGGAGCTCACAGAGGAGCAACAGCTGCCCCACCGGTGAGACAAGGAAAGGACTGAATAGCTCAAAGACAGGTTGGAGTATCCTGGAATCCTTCCAGACCTGCAGTTTCTGGTTGGTTCAGAGACTCAGCCATTTGGAGCTTGTCTACAGAGGATCCCCCAGCACCAGGCTGCCTCAGCCCTGGGACCTCCTGAGCCATTTTTCACTATTAATGGCCTTTAAGTCGAGGATTGGTGCAGAGCTGAAACAGTCTCTCCAAATCCCTGCAAAGGACCCAAAACACAGTTCCTGGTTTTATGCATGTGATCCTGGGCAGCGGCTAATGTGCCCTTCTCCTGTGAGAACAAGTCAGCCGGGGCAGAGCTCCACCGCTGCCCTACTAGGGGATTTCCCACTGGGGATGGAACCCAGGGCTTCCTGCGTGCTAGGCAAGCAGGAACTTTGACACAATGCCAGCGCCATTTAAACCCTCTCCAGACAAATTTAATCAGCATGGGTGAGGTTCATGCATTAGTCAGGTTTAAAAGCTCCCCGGGGGATTGTATTGTGAAGCAGGAATCACCAGACAAATTAAAGAAATAAAGAGAAATGTGTGCGTGCAGATGTGCAGCCTTCCAGTCGGTTCTCTTTGAAGGCAACGCTGGGATTCTGACATTGAATTCAAGGCAGAGGGTAAAAAAACCAAGTTTCTTCAGGGTTTGCGTGTAAAGTCTAAGGGATCGTGGGTGACAAGTTTCATACACGCTGGGTGCTGGGAAGGACCCCAGTGGTAAAGTATGCACTTAGCAAGCCCTGAGGGCCTGGGTTCAATCTGTCCAGCACAATTCATTACATAATTCATTCATTACAGGTCTTAGATGATACAGCCCCATGGTAACAGGGTGTTAATGAGAAGCTAAGTTATGCAAAAGCACCCCAGCTGCAGATCTGATTGTGGAGGGTTGGTACTGACTGAGCAGAGGGGATGACCCTCAGGCAGTGGACATTTGAGCTAAGCCGAGGGTCCATTGCACTGTCAGAAGACAGAAGTTGGCTGCCTTTTTCTGTCAAGAGCCACATGGTGAATGTTTCAGGCTTCAAGAGCTATACAACTCAGCTATGCCTAGCAGGGAAGCAGCCCTGTACAAGAGATGTGTGCGTGTATGTGTGCATGCATGCATGCATGCATGTGTGTAAATACTTTTATTTGCTGGGGTAAACCAGTAAAGATCCAGTTGTCACTGACAGTAGGAGACACAGTAGCTGGGTGCTCTGGGGAGTAGCAGCCTAGGAGTCCTTTTCAGAGGCCTGGTGAAGCCTGGATCTTGTCCTGGCTGTACAGTCCTTCAGAATGATTCGATGTTTTCTGAGAGCTGGAATGTGTTAAAGACACTGGTACGTACCCCAAGGTGGTGTGGGATTCTCAAGAGAGAGGGTGCTGCATCCACACAGGTGGACTTTTAGACAGTTTGTTTTATGGGTCAACTTTGGGGTGAGGAATGTTATTCAGCAGTTAAGGTGGGGGAAAGGAAAAGATGAGAATTCCTGGACCCGGTCAGGATTTCCCCAAAGAGGCTTTAATCCTGTGGGTTTTTCCCAACACATCATGCTGTGTTGGGAGCAGGCAATTTGGGGAGGCTAATTACATGGAGGGGGTCATTATCCCATGGCAGAAAGCAGCAGTCACCTTAGTGGGTCCTTGACTGTTGTAGCAGGGTCTGATGTAACATGATTTGGGATTGTATTAGCGGCTAAGCAGTCTACCTCTTCCCTTTATGCTTACACAGCCTACTCCAAAATAGGAGAAAATGCATAAAAATTCACCAGGGTGCAGAGGGATTCACACCTGAGCCTGTCTGTCTCCCTGGCTCTTTCTGTGGTGTCTCACTCAGATTCAAACTGCAAACTCTGGAATTTTTTTGTTGTTGTTTTTTGTTTTGTTGAGACAGAGTTTCTCTGTGTAGCTGTGGCTGTCTCAGAACTCACTCTGTAGACCAGGCTGGCCTCAAACTCAGAGATCCACCTGCCTCTGCCTCCCAAATGCTGGGATTAAAGGCGTGTGCCACCACTGCCTGGCCAGACTGTCATCTTTTACAGTCAGTTACCCAGCCGACTGTTCACAGGCAAGAAGGGTTGTACCAGGATTTTTCTTTTGGGCCACCAACCAGCTCTCAAATCATGACATGGAGACTTATTAGTTATGAATGCTCAGTCTTAGCTTAGGCTTGTTTCTGGCTAGCTATTTTTTTCTTTAACTTAAATTAACCTGTTTCTCTTCATCTACATTTTGCCCCAGAGTTTTTTACCTTTCTTTCTGTATGTCCTACTTCCCGTCTGCTGGCTGGTGGCTGCCTGGCTGGCCCTGGGTTCTCTCCTCTCTTCTTCCTCTTGTTCTTTTCCTCTTGCCTTAGATTTCTCTTTCTACTTATTCTCTCTGCCCACCAGCCCCACCTATCCCTCTCCTGCCTAGCTATGGGCAGTTCAGATCTTTATTAGACCAATCCAGTGCCTTAGACAGGCAAAGTGAAACAAATGTAACATATCTTTACATCCTTAAACAAATGCAGCCTAAACAAATGTAACACATCTTTACATCGTTAAACAAATGCAGCCTAAACAAATGTAACACATCTTTACACTGTTAAATGCAGCCTAAACAAATGTAGCGCATCTTTACATCGTTAAACAAATGCAGCCTAACCAAATGTAGCACATCTTTACACTGTACAAGTCATTTCCACAACAAAGGGCTCGGGTGCAGGAAGCTGTGGTGCAGCATTGCGTGACCATCCCTGCTCTTCTCTCCTCACCCTAGTCTCCAGCCGGAAAAAGGCGGTGGAAGCCAAATGCAGCTTGGCCTGTGAGTACCTGAGCAAGGAGGATTACATGGACCTACTGTGGACCACCCTGTCTGAGTTCCCAGGTGAGGCTGGGGCAGGAAAGCCTATCATCTGTTTAGGATTTAAAAAAAAAAAAAAAGATATTTTTCCAGCTCTTTGATACACATTTCAAATTATGGTGAGAGGCCTGAAAGTCAGGCCCTACTTGAAGGCTAACAAGTTAGGCTTGTCAATTTCAAGCATTCTGTTCAAAGAGCCAGACTCCTGGGCTGCTGCAGCAAGCAGCCACACACTGTCACAAGAACCCTACTGCAATTCTGGCCCGTAGCAAGGTTCACATACTGATGTCAGTACCCTTTGTCTGCACCCATAATAAGGAAGGGCCAGGCAGAAAATCTGCAGCTGAGGTGTGTGGGAATCTCTTCCCCATTATGATAATGGAATACCTGAGGTCATGTACTTTATAGAGAAGTGTATTTAGTGCTGAAGTTCTGAAGCCTCAGGCTTCAGTTGCCTCTTTCCTTTTAACAACGTATCACCCTTCCCCTGAGAGATGTTAAACAGTACCTACTTGTCTCCTGGTTGCTCTGAATAGATCGGGGACCGGAAGTGGCTTCCCAGGTCCCCCCCCCCCCCCCTCCGCTTCACTTAATCTCACAGAGATGCAGCAGGCATTGGCCCAGAGTCTGCTGTATTGTTTGAAAGCTGGGCTGGACCAGAACCTGGAGCTCATGGATTCGGCTCAGCTGGTCCAGTCTCAGGAGAGGAAGACGACACAGGGTGGGTCGTTAGGAACTAGCTGAGGAGCTGCCTACCATGTCCCTGCTCTCCTGGCAGGTGTCCTTGTGACTCTGTGGGTCATTGACCGCCTGGGCCGCAAGAAGACCATGGCCTTGTGTTTCATCATCTTCTCCCTCTGCAGCCTCCTACTGTTCATCTGCATTGGAAGGTGGGTGTCAGGAGGAACCCCAGCCCCTCGCCAGGATAAGGCTCATGGCACTTCAGGACGAGCAGATGGTCCAGGCTCAAGGTCAAAGCCTCTGCCAGGGGAGCAAGGGACCATGTGTCTCAGTTTCATTTCTAAGAACATCAAGTTTAGAGTTCTCATGTGTCTTAGTCACTGTTCTACTGCTGTGAAAAGACATCATGACCACAGCAGCTCTTGTAAAGGAAAACATTTAACTGGGGCTGGCTTACAGTTCAGAGGTTTAGTCTGTTGTCATCATGGCAGGAAGCACAGTCACATGCAGGCAGGCAGGGTCCTGGAGAAGGAGCTGAGAGTTTTACGTTGGATCTGCAGGCAGCAGGAAGAGAAAGAGAGGCTGGGCCTGGCTTTGAAACCTCCAAGTCCACCCCTAGTGGCACCCTTCCTCCAACAAAGCCACACCTCCTGATCCTTCTCAAGTAGTGCCACTCCCCGATGACTAAGCATCCAAATCTATGAGCCTATGAGGGCCGTTCTTATTCAAACCACCACACCGTGACTACCCCAAATAAGAGTACAGTGTGGCCACAGAAGTTGTGCATGTGTCAAAGTGATTTGTCTGATGGAAACAGACCTTTTTTTCAAACAGACCCTACTGAAGATACATTTCTCTAGTTTTCCAACTTCTAAGAGCCCCTGGATATAGATGTGACCCCTGAGGGGCCCCCGGACCAATCCCAATGAAGAATCAGTGGGCCACAGGAGGAGGGAGAGGTGGGGCTTAGACTGGGAAGGGTTGGTCGTCTGGGTCATCTAGGGGAACAACAGAGCCCAGAGTTAGGGATCTGGAATGCCTTAAGACAGCCAGCTGCGGTCCTGCTGGAACCCAAGGCCTCGCACATGCTAAGCCAGTGCGCTGTCACTGAGCCTCAGCCTGAATTTCTACCATTCAGACCATCGTCCCCTTTCTCATCCCCAGCTGTGTACCACAGGTGTTCCCATCCGTCAGCCGGGTGTGCTGGATGGAGAGCAGGGTGTACTGTAAAGGAGAGCTTTAGTCACAGCCCTTAGAGTGAGTCTGTGCAGATGTGCTGTGGAGTGGGGGACCTTTGCCAGAAAAAAAACCCTCACCTCCTGTTTTCTCCTCCCCAGAAACGTGCTCACCCTCTTACTCTTCATTGCAAGAGCATTTATTTCTGGAGGCTTCCAAGCGGCCTATGTTTACACACCTGAGGTAGGAGAGGTGCCCGAGAGTCGGGTGGGGGTGAGGGTACTGTCAGACCAGAACATTAGTTCTTCTTGGCTCTGGGTGGCCCCTGTGGCTCCCTCATTACTTCCACTTATCTTGCAATCATTCTTTTTTTCTGCTCATACAAGCTTTAAGCTCAGTGTAAGAATTCCAGAGGTTACCTAGGTGTGTATCAGCAAAGTGAATGGGGTGGGGCCCACATCCTCACTTCCTGGAGACAACCTTCTGCAATGTTCGTGAGCTGGACATGCAGCTCAATGTTAAAGTGATGGAGGTCCTGGATTTGACCCCAGTATTGTTAAAAAAAGAAGAGAAAAACAAAATAAAACAAAAACATATTTTTAAAAACTTTTACATTCTCTAAGCCCGGCTAAACCTCAGCCAGCTGGCCATTGGTGACCCTGAAGAACTAATTGAATAGGTGACAACCCATCCAAGTGGTAGGTGTCTCTGTAGCCTGTGAAAACCCAGACTAGGAGCTGGAGGGATGCCTCAGTGGTTAAGAGCACACACTGGTCTTCCAGAGGACCTAAGCTTGATTCCCAGCCCCTACATCAGGCAGCTCACAGTTGTCTATAACTCCAGCTCCAGGGTCTCCGACACCCTCTTCTGACCTCTAAGGGCACACACACACACACACACACACACACACACACACACACACACGGCAGTCATCCATCCAAACGCACGCTCAGAACACAAAATAAGAAACAAACAAAACTAGTGAAGAAAACCAGACACAGGTGTGGGAGAGGGCCAATGGCTTTTCCAACAGAGTGAAGCCACTCAAAACGGCACACGCAGAAGCATCTTGGGGTGCAGTGCACCCCACCTGTGTCCTGCTTCCATTAGCTTGGGAGGAGCAGAAGGTTCATGCAGTGTGGCTGAAATAAGTACAGGTCACAGCGCCTGCAGGAGAGCGGTCATTGCTGAGTTCAGCTTGGAACTGCTGAAGCTCTCCAGCAGAGAAAAACAGAACTGTAGTATTAATTAATCCCTTTCTTCGTTCTATATGGAGTACCAGCCATGTGCTAGACACCTATGTATCATCAGTAATTATGCGTGTGTATTGTGTATTATACATGGTGTCCAGCGCTCCCCACTGAACTGGATGCATAGCTTTTTCCACTATACTGGGATGGAACCTCACCATGCTAGGCAAACACGCTGTCTACACCCCACCCCCACCATTGTTAACTAGAAAATCCAACTGTGGAGTACCTCCCCCCCCCCCCCCCCCCGTGAAAAACAAAGAGGTAGATGGGCTTCTGCTCACGGCCAACCTTGTGCTCTCTGCCTTGGGGGGACCTCCTACCTCCTTTGCTCATTTCCCATCCTGCCCAGGGGAGTTCGTCCTGTCTATGCTGAGTGGGAAGGGGTGAGGGGTTTCTGCATTCCCCATGACATCTGGCTGACACACTGACATTCCAGGTGTACCCCACGGCGACGAGGGCACTGGGCCTGGGTACCTGCAGCGGCATGGCAAGAGTGGGCGCCCTCATAACTCCGTTCATTGCTCAGGCAAGTGTTGCCCCCAGGGTAGACCCAGGAGGCAGCCAGCAGGGACTGTGTAGTCTTGTTTGGTTGGTTTTGGTTTTTTGACCCAGGGTCTTACTGTATATCTGGGACTATCTTGGACTCAGGATCCTCTTGCCCCTACCCTCCTGAGTGCTGGGATTAAAGGCGTGTGCCACCACTGCCCGGCCAGTGTACAGAATCTTAAGACTAATGGACCTGAGTTCAAATCTCAGCCCTATCCTCATTATATAAACTTGAATATGCTCCTTAGGCTATCTGTGGAGATATGTCTTATTCTGTAGCCCAGGCTGGCCTTAAACTCATGAAGTCTTCCTGCTTCAGCCTCTCAGTGCTAGGATTAGAAATGTGCATCACATACCGGGTGGCTTGTCTATCTTCTTGAGCCTCAGTCTCCTGTGTGTGAAACATTGGGGGGGTGGTGTGAAGTGCTCAGCTTGCTGTCAGTCATATGGCCCACCTGTGGCTCTGAGATGTTCTCGACCTCCCTCTCCCTCCCTAGGTGATGTTGGAATCCTCTGTGTACCTGACCTTGGCTGTCTACAGCGGCTGCTGCCTCCTGGCTGCCGTGGCCTCCTGCTTTCTGCCCATCGAGACCAAGGGCCGAGGACTGCAGGAGTCCAGCCACCGGGAGTGGGGCCAGGAGATGGTTGGTCGGGGGACTAGCAGTGCGGCTGTCCCCAGGTCGAACTCTGGCTCTCAGGAATGATGACTGACCCCTGGGGGTTGAGCTGGTCTTTGAGTTTAGGGAGCTGGCAGAGCCCAGCCGGGCCACTTACGGTCACTGCCGACATTGAGAACTTACCCAAGAGGGTGATGTGGACCAACAGGGTTTTGTGTCTTAGTTGTGTTTGGCCATGTTCATCGAGGGTCACCCACCCCGGGAAGACGGGGTAGCATTCACTCCAGGGGGTTCTCTGTGGTGGGGGAAGGTTTGTACATCACTGTGCATCTGCATGGGGAAACCGCTACTGTGGGAGGGTCCCAGGATGCTCAGGGCCAGCTGAGCAGATGTCATATAGTTACCCTGTCATACCCTTGGAGAGCTACCACCCACAGAGCTCCGTAGATACAGTCCGGGCCCAGACCCCTGTGACACCTGCCATTTCGTCCAGTAGGTTTCTTCTGCTCCCTGGCCCCAGGCTTTCTTTGGAATTAAGGTGAGCTAGTGTCTGGCCCAAGCAGCTTTTATGGAGCCAGAGACGCCCACTGCTGCCTTGGCTGGGCCCTTCTAGATGTCTCTCTGGGGCCTGCCGGGTGGAAACTGGCAGATAAATGTGCATCTGGTTTGAGCCAAGCAGCTCCCACCTGGCCCCCTCCCTCTGGAGTTGCTAATCTCTGGCTGCAGAGGGTCCTATTATGTCTCTAGGGAGAACTAGGTGCCCACCAGGGGATCGCCTCAGAAAGCTGTTACCTCATTCCCCAACCTGGAAATTGGAAACTGAGGCCGAGGGAAGATTCAAGCCCAAAGCCAGTCTCTGCTGAAGCAGCAAAGGGCTTTCTGGGCCCTCTGTTCTGGCTCCCTCTTCAGCCCTACTGAATGGTGGGTCCCAGTTTACTCAGGCTTCAGGACCGTGCTGTGTGAAGACAGCTGCATGGGCTGAGGGGTCTCCAGGGTGAAGCACCCACTGCAGGCCCCTCAGTCTTGGGGCCAGAAGCCCACTGCTCCTTCCGGGTCTGCCTCTGCTTTCTCTCATGCCCCGTCTGTCAAGGGCAGCGCTGGCCCTACAGAGGCGGGTCCTGGGGGGATGCCTTGGCGCAAGGATCAGAAAAGCCCATGTCAGAGGGGAAGGGAAAAGCCATTGTCTTGGCCTTGGGAGGAAGGACCGGAGGGAGGTCTCGGCAGTCCACGTGTACTCCCAGATTCCAAAACGCGCGAGCCTTCTCCCGAGGTTCAGGGAGGAAACGCTCTGGGGGAGGAAGGAAGGAAGGAAACCACCAGGCCCCATCCAAGGCCAGAGGAAACTGACCCACGGCTCGATGCACACACTGCAAGGAAGCCGAATGTGCGTTGTGCATTCATCTCTTATTAAAACATTGGTGACGGACCTGACAGGGCCTTCGTCTGGTCACTGGTGACAGCTTCTAGTGACAGTCCGCTCCATCCAAGGAAGTGCTTTGACACGGTCTCCTCTCCTGTGAGGTGCAGTCACCCGGCGGCAGGCAGTATCGGGACCTTGAGTTTGATGGAGAGGACACTGTCAATGGGAGGGGGACACGGTGGCCTCTTCGTGGAGACAGTTTGGCGTCCAGCCCTTTAACCCTGTCCTTACAGTCACGTTTTCATTTGTTGTGGTTATTATTATTGTTTATTATTATTATTATTATTGATAATTGAGACAGACTTTCGCAGTGTAGCCCAGGTTAGCCCCATTCCCTTGATCTTCCTGTCCCAGGCTCCCTAGTGTACCACCACTGCCCAGCTCACCCCCATTCCCTTGAGTCTTGAATTTCTTGAAGTATTTCTGGGCAGCTCAGCTCTCCTGAGTAACAACTGGCAGCCTGCACTTTGCCTCCTCTCCTCTCCCCTCCCCGCCCCTCCCCCCCCCTCTCCTCTCCCCTCCCCCCCCCTCTCCTCTCCCCTCCCCTCCCCTCTCCCATCCTTTCCCCCTCCCCTCCCCTTCCTCTCCCTCCCTCCCTCCCTTCCTCCCTCCCTCCAACTGATCATTTTCACTTCTTCATCCTCAAATAACCCAGCTCCAGTGAGGAAGAAACTGGCCATCTTCTCAATGAAGAGAGTTGTAGTTTCTACCCAAGTGTTTTTTCATTTTGTTTTGTTTTTCGAGACAGGGTTTCTCTGTGTAGCCCTGGCTGTCCTGAAACTCACTCTGTAGACCAGGCTGGCCTCGAATTCACAGAGGCCTACCTCTGCCTCCCGAGTGCTGGGGTTAAAGGCCTGCGCCATCACTGCCTGGCCTCTTGAAGTGTTTTTGAGTTTAAAGTTAAGTACACACCTGTAATCCCAGCACTTGGGAGGGGGAAGCAGGAGGGTCAGAAGCTCAAGGTTATCCTCAGTTACCTTTAGTGAGTTTGAGGCCAGCCTGGGCTTCATGAGACCTCCTCAAAAGCAAAACACTCACACATGCACACATGCACTCTTTCTCTCTATCTCTTGCACACACATGTACGCCTGTGCGCACATGCGCACAGCAGAGTGACAAAGAGGGAAACAGAGAGAGACATAGAGGGAGGGAGGGAGGGGGGGAGAGAGAGAGGGACAGATTCTGCTTTATCTGGGCATGACTCCATACACTAATACCTGGGAAGCAGAAGCAGGAAGATCATGAGTTCAAGTCCAACCCCTGGCTACATAGAAACCCCGACTTAGGACCTCTCAACATATATACACAACAAAAAAAGGAATAAACTTTTTTTTTTAAGATCAGTGTTTTTGAGCAGTGCAAGGACTACCCCAGAGCCTCCATGCCTCAGAAACACACTGGACCCGGAGCAGTGGGGCTGGGGTCTGATTTGAAGCCACCCTGTTACAGACACCCTGTTTATTAGTGGGGATGTCATCTGTTCCTCTCCACATGAGAAAGTATTTCAGAAAATGTCGACAGATGTTCGGTAGGCTGGTGAGGTGACGTGGTGGGTAAAGGTGCTTGCTGCCAAGCCTGATGCCCTGAACTCGATCTCTGGAACCCACAGGTAGAAGAAGAGAACTGACCCCTATAGGTTGTCCTCTGACCCCAAGACATCATGACCATGGATGCTCACACCCACATACATGGACACGACAAGTTAACAAACGTAAAAATAGTTATTCAATGTACCAAGGTTGTACACTCCTCTCTCTGATTTCAGGTCTCAAGAGGATGGGGTTCGGTCAGTGGTGGAGCACTTACCTTGCACGCTCAAGGTCCTGAGCTATGCTCTCCCCCTCTTTCCCTCACCCTCACACATACACATACAACCTAGGTCAAGTCTCCTCAAGACCACAGAGACGCCCTTTGTGGTGGTGAGAAGGAGAGGAAAGCATGTCTTAGGACCAACCCTGAAGAGAGTTTGGATATCCAAAGAGTGTTTTAATGACGCTGACCAGCCGAGTGCCGAGGGCAGGAACCCCTCTTCCACCGGTTACTACCGGTAGACATCAAATGTGCGGCGAACCGCTCATCGGAGTTCTAAGCCAAAGTTTCCAGACCACTCCTAATGGACTGAGCACAGACCCTGCCACCCAGTACAACCAGCCGTAGTACTGTTCTGTTGTGAGAACGGGATTGTTACATGATCTTAGATCTTGCCTGTCTCATGTAGACTAGTTTAGGACCAGCCAGGATCCCTGCAGATGCTTTACCAGATGGGATGCATGGGAAGGACTAGGCCGTGATGGATGAGTGGAGCATCAGGGTTTCCTCACGCCTTTGCCTAAGAAAGCCAGGGAGTGGGGGACTGCAAAATCATCAGGGAGAGAGTCAATTAATTGGCTGTATGGCACTGGGGTGTTCTCATGGGGCAAATGATGGTCACTAGTGTCCTCAGAGGTGGGATGGCGGCATCCTGGACAACTTCTTTTCTTCTAGAATTTTTCCAAAGAGGTTGGCTGCCTCCATGGCACAGCCCCAGTGAATCGTGAGCCCGTAGCCTCCATGACCATAGTTGTGGATGACCTGGGGAAGCAAGAAAGATGGTGGCCAGGTACAGAAGGGACATCAAGGAGTGCTCAGAAAAGCTTGGCTACACTGGAAGACCGGGAACTTTCTAAAGAGCCTTGGTGAAACCCGATGCCATGAACTCCATCAGTGTGTTAGAGGGATGTTGGGCAGGGCCTGGGACTAGCTTAAGGGAAAGTATTTGAGGAGGGATAGGATGGTACCCTAGACTCTTGCTTCATCCCCTAGCACAGGAGCTGTGGGACTGTGAAACCCTGAAGTCAGGGACATCTGCTACATCGTTCCTTTCATCGTTACCCACACACTCACACAGCTCTGTAGAGACATACACGGCCCCTCTATACACTCACCTACATTGGTGCCCCTCTGTCTATGTGCACACAATGTTCACACACATACCCTCCACACACCCCGATCTGTCTAAGGGGAGAAGACTAACCTTGGTACAGGGGTTGCTTCCAGCCCACACTTGCTCAGCTCAGTGTCTTTGGCACAGAATAACCAATGGAGTCAATGCTCTCAGCTCCCCCCCACCCCCGTGAAAGATAATAAACAGTACAGCCACAAAGTGAGCATCCTGGAAATGTCTCAGGTCAGGTTCAAGTTACACCCAGCCCTGCCTGTCACCAGTGGTCTGACTTAAGCAAGGTGACATCACCAACGGAAGTCCTGTTTTTTCCTCAGGAAGGCAGAGAAAGCTGTTCCTATCCAAAGAGCTTCAGGGTAGACAAGGGAAGGTCATGAGTCTGTCTTTCCACTTGGCATAAAATACCATTTCTCTCTACTCAGTCCTTCCTCATCTCATTCCGGTGTCCCCATTTACGGGAGGGGGTGGCCACCACCTGATCTCTGTCAGTCAGTGGCTTTTCCTGGGAAATGGCAGGGTTGTTGTTGGAACTGGGGCAGGCATCACGTCCCTTGACCCAACACACCTCCGCACTTGAAGATCCAAAATGAAGCTGTTCTCTTTCTAGCCGAACCTGAGGCCGGACTGGCCGGAAGCCAGTGAGTTCCCCAACGATTCTTGCATTCTGGGGAGAAAAAAATGCTGGCAACTTACCTAGATGGTTCTCTCTGTTGACATTCTAGGAAGCTGTGAGTTAGCTTTTAGAATCTCAGCACCACCCCCTTCATTAGTCACCACACTGTTTGGTCACACATTATCAGTTGCCGCCCCCCTCTTCCTCTGTGTGTGTGTGTGATGTGCAGGTGCATGCATGTGTGTGTATGTGTGTGTGTATATGTGCCTGTGTGTGTGTATATGTGTGTGTGTGTGTGTGTGTGTGTGTGTGTGTGTGTGTTGTGCATGCATGCCACAGTGGAGAGGTCAGAGGACAACCTTAGGTATCAATCCTCACCTTCCACCTTGTTTGAAACAAGGTCTATTCACTGCTGCATGTGCGAGGCTAGCTGGCTCACAACCCTGAGGAATCCTGGTCTCCACCTTCCGAGTCACCATAGGAGCGCTGGGATTATAGACGTGTGCTGCTCTATCTGTCTTTTCAGGAGTTCTGGGGACCTGGACTCTGCTATGCCACAAGTCCTTTGTTCCCTGAGCCATCTGCCACCTCACACTAGTTTATCTGTATCAATAACTACCCACCACTGTCCTGGTATAACCAACGGTTCCCATCACGTCACCACCACTGAAGCTCTGTCACTGCCAACCCCAGCACTGCCTCCCACCCATCTCGTCAGCATCACCACGACCAGGCAAACACGAAAACGGAGGCATCTCTGTGAAAACACTAAGATGCCACCCTATGAAGGACGTCCTCAGAAGGACCAATTAGGTGTCATTAGCGTGTAGCGAGGACTCCTCTGAACACTGTCAAATGCTGCTGTAGGCTCCGGTCTCTCTCTGGGGCTAACTTGCCCACTTGCCCCGATAGAGATATCCCCCCATCAGGACCAAGCTGCCCTGGTCTAGGGCACTGACACCCCTCACCTTCAGGGTGGGCTCCAGTTTGCAGCAGCTCTTCCAAATGGTGTTGTGGTCATGGACGCTGTTTAATTCATTCCAGTTCCCCAGCTGGAAGATACCTCCGAGAGTAACTGTCTTGAACCTAGATCAAAACGAAGAGTTCTAAGGAAAATGAAGCCTGGCCGAGGGAGGAGGCATCTCTCTCCTCTCCTTCTCCCTCATGAACGTCTCCACTGAGTCGCCCACTCCTGTCAACATCACCATCCCCGCTAAACGCACCCCACCGCCATTGTGATCTTCATCAACCCACTGTGCTACCCATCCCTGGCACCATCCTCGCCAACAGTACCATCATCTCCATCAACAACGGAGATGCTCAGGGAGCAAAGGACATGCATCACAGCAGTGAGGACCTGAGATCAGACCCCCAGAACTCATGGAAGGACAAATACAGCAGCACATGACCAGCATCATCATCAACACCAACCCAGTCACCCTGTATCCCACCAAAGCAACATCACCATGACATTGCCATCTCCGCCATGCCAATAAAATCACCTCCCCTCCCAAGACATCCAGCCCCACCACACCACTCACTGCCTTGGAAATCATCATCTCCATCATGCTAGCAACATGGTTCATCTTCATCAACACCAAATGCCATTCCCCTCCACCACCATCACCACCATCAACAACGCTGATCTCCTTAACATCGCCACTTTGACACCCTACGCCTGTCAACGTCCCCATCAGCACCATCTTTCCCCATCAATAACCATGCCACTGTCATTCAACACCAACAGCCCTGCCAACCTCTCAACACTGCCCCATGGACGCCATCACCTCCGAGGCCAACATTATCCACACCGTCAACACCATCGCTCTCCCCGCTCCCTCTGGGGCCATCCCCACCACCTTTGGTGTCACGGCCTGTGTATCTAGGGTCTTTGTCCTGGCTCGACACCACTGCCACCCAAAGGGATGCTCAAGGTAAGGTCCAATCAAGGCTGAATCCCACCATCCTGGGGATTTCATTGCCCAAGCCCATGTATAAAACCTGGAGGAGAAGCCGGGCAGTGGTGGCGCACGCCCTTAATCCCAGCACTCGGGAGGCAGAACCAGGCGGATCTCTGTGAGTTCCAAGCCAGCCTGGTCTACAGAGCGAGATCCAGGACAGGCTCCAAAACAACACAGAGAGGAGTGTTAAGAGGCCACGAAAGTGTCCCCTCTATGACCTTAGATCAGTCAGAGATTTACCCTGGGATGATGTATGGGGAGTTGTAGATGCCGAGGGCTGGGTCATGGGTGAGGATGTAATGCTTCATCCAAGGGGCCTCCACCTGTCGATTCAAGGCAGACACACCTCGTCACGGAGCGAGGCTGGTGGTCCCCTTTTTCGTTTGCTCCCCTCATTCCCCTGACCCAGAACTGCATGAGGATCACCTGACAGACAGCTCCCCTTGTTCCCTGGAGCATCCCATGTCCTCACCACCTGTCTATAAAAAAACCTTAGCTCACAGGAGCAAACACACACACACACACACACACACACACACACACACACACACACGTGCATGTGACCACACCCATCAGTGTG
>CABHPQ010002350.1:0-17565 GCA_902168405.1 Peromyscus aztecus | reverse complement strand
ATGTCCCCATGCATCATGAGAAGCATGGGATAACGGTGAACCCACAGACCAGTTAACCCGGGTTCTAATCCCAGTCTCACTCTTATCTGCTGTGCATTCTTGCATGCGTTACTTGACACCTCTGTGCTCCAGCTAAGTGGCCTTGTGACATGATAGGACCCTCTCAGAGGGCTGTGGTAAGGCCTAAATGATCAACTCCGTCAAGTGCTTAGGTACATATCTGGCCCTTGATAAGCACTTCATAAAGGTTCGCTGTTTTCTTAATAACTCAGGCCTGTGCTACGGCTCTCACATTGGGAAAACATTTCCACACACACTTTTGGGTAAGAAATTCCAAAACAGAACATTTGGGGTACAGGGGCTAGGTTGGTCCCTACTTCTTCAATAAGTCACCTCCTCAAAGGTTGGAGTCACCCAACACCGCCATCCACCCGCTTTGGAGTGGCGGAAGCAGGCAGGGCCAGCTCTCTGTTGACCGCAGCATCTCACCTGAATGATCTGGCCCCGGCCTGGCTGCAGCAAAGCGTCTGCCTGCAGCGCCCCAGCCCACACCCCGGTGCAGTTGATGATCACGTCCGCGCCTCCTCTTACCACCTGGCAGCAAGCACAAGGGACAGGGAGGAGTGAGGACTGTGCTGTGCCCTGGCCCTTTCAGACTCTCACACCACAGCTGTCTGCTGCCTGGGGGGCTGGGTGAGGTGTGCTGGTGATCCAGGGACCTTGGTTAGGAATGTCCTTAGCTCCTTGAGGCTCAACTGCTCTCTACTCTCATATGACAATAATTCTTTCTCTCTCTCTCTCTCTCTCTCTCTCTCCCTGTCTCTCTGTGTGTGTCTCTCTGTCTCTCTCTTTCTTCTTTTTTTTTTTTTTCCAAGACAGGGTTTCTCTGTGTAGCCCTGTCTGTCCTGGATCTCACTCTTGTAGCCCAGGCTCACAGAGATCCGCCTGCCTCTGCCTCCCGAGTGCTGGGATTAAAAGTATGTGCCACCATCACTCGACTGACAATAATGTTCACAGGCTACTATGAGGATGCCGTGTGACTCTGAGGAGAGACCGCTGGACCGAGAGTGCTGTAGAAGAACTTCCCTGAAACCTTAAAAAAAAAAAAAAAAAAAAACTTCCTATTAAGCCAAGCTGGCTCCATCCTTCATCAGACCCCTTTTAAGATCCTCTTACCTTTTCTCTGCCAGGACACTGGCTTCGGCTCTGCCTATGCCCCCAAACGCTTGTCAAGTCAGACACAGTAAACACCCCCATGCTTCCAGCCCATCCCTGGTGACTCCCCTCAAGGCCATCATGGACACATAAACTGCTAAGTGTGTTCTGTCTTAGAGCCACCAGGAAGGGGAGCCGTGTCAGAGTCAGCCCGAGTGTCCATCAGGGCCAGTCCTGACCCCCAGGAGCTCAACACCAGCACCTGGAGGTGCTGACCTTTGCCTGTGCCAAGCATCACTCTGCATTCTGGGACTAAATGAAGCCGCGTAGCTGACCTGATAGGACGTGCTGGCCCTGATCTCATCACTGCTCACGCTGATGGTGTGTGCCTGTGGTCCCAGCTGAGTGCCTGGGCGCTGCAGAAATGTCAACCCAGATGTCAGTGGGAAGCAGGGAAGGGTCTGAACCGTGGAGTGGAGTAGAGCTGACTCTGACTCTAAAACCCACCTGGGGTCAGACAGAACCAGTCCCGTCTGGCCGCTGTGATTTCACTGTTCCCTTCTCGCGGCCACCGACATCAAGACTGACACCTCCTCTCTCAGAATGCCCAAGGCCTCCCAGGATTAAGACAAGGCTTAGAGCCTGGGGCAGGCCTGCAGGGACCCCGGAAGTCTAAGAAGGGGTCTCTCACCCAACAGCAGGAAATATCTTCCCTTCCTCCCTCCCACATCCATCCCCTAACACCCCTGCCACTCACCTCTTCGAAAGACTCCACCTTCCGATGGAAGAACTCCACTCCTCTCTCCTTTAACCTGGGACGATGAGACACATCAAAACAGCCCCTTCTCCGCCACATCCCTCCTAGAGGGCAGCACAGGGGACATTCCTGTGGACAGAGCCCCACGAGATGCCCCTATGTGGCCATTTAGTTCATGGGCACCTGACTGGACCAGTGGCCTGAAAATCATCCTTTTGAAAACAAGGCCCTCTTGGATGGCCTCAGCCGCTCACTGAGAGATGGAGAAGGGTCATCCTAAAAGTCACAGAGCGAGCAGTGCATTGAGAGATTGGGACACAAGCTCAGGCCTCTTCCATTATATTCTGCTGCCATCATAGTGCTTTATATCAAAAGGGACCGACTTCAGGGGTGTGGGGAGAAGAGGCAGAGTTGGACCAGAGTCCAATGCACCTTTGCAGAGCATGACACCAGAGACAGTGGGCCTGGGGACACCCATCCCTCCCTTTGAATGGCCCTATGCGAGGCCCTGGGTTTGATTCCGGCACTGAGAATTCATCAAAAGAGCTAGAAACCATAACTATCCAGAGGGTTCCCTCAGAAGAAGTTCTAACTACATAATTTCTTCACGATGGGACACCTGGGAAGAGGCGGGTCAGGGGTCACAATGTCCCAAAGACAAGAGTAGCAGCGTCAGCACAATGGTTTGCTGTGGTGCAATTCCCTCAGATTTGTTAACACCTGGAAGGAGCGGGAAGGCTCCTGAGACACGAGGTTAATGAATGTCACATGACTTGGGAAGACGAAACACAAGATTCATGAGGCCCCTCCCCCAGATTACACAATCAATGCCTGGCTAAGGGAGGAGACTCAGGCCAGCTGACAGCCCAGGGGAGATCCTCCGAGACAGACAGCTGCCTCTGAGAGGAGCTGAGAGCCCCAGGGTGGCAGCTTTCACCCGTGCTGGGCTGTGCTGTTTGACGATGCTGTGTCTTGGGGTCATTCTTTCTCCTGTAAATGACCTCTCACCCAAACTCCTGTTACTAACGCAATGCATTCTTTGGTTTTCACCAAATTGGACTTTGATCCTGTTGTGGGTTCCCTGTCTGGGGTGAGTAGTCGTGTGTGTGTGTGTGTGTGTGTGTGTGTGTGTGTGTGTGTCTTCAGGAAAACTCACACGACACGGTTCCCAAGTTTGGTTGATAGCTACACTCACCCAGGCAACTTATACAAAATTCTGGACCTACTAGACATGAGACTCTCCATTAATCCCAGTGCTTGGGAAGCAGTGATAGGTGAGTCTCTGTGAGTTCCGGGTCAGCCTGGTCTACATAGAGAATTCCAGGCCAGCCAGGGCTACATAGTGAGACCATGTCTCAAAAAAACAAAGACAAAAACCAAATTCTGGACTGTTGCCCCAGGGGCTTGGACTCAGCAGGTGTGGAGTAGGATCCTGAAAGCTGTATTTTAAAAGGTCTTCTCAGATCACAAAGTCTCCATTCATTTCAGAGTTCTTCAAAATTCTTAATAAAATATAGGAACTATATAGTCTCCTTTAATAGGAATGTACATGATCCCCCCCCCCAGCTAATGTTTGCTAACAAGGAATCCACATTAATTAACAATTAATTAATAATCCATATTAAAACATTAGTGACAAGACAGGGGCATCTGTTCTTGGCTCCATCACTTCGCATTGTTCTAGGGATACTTGCAGGAGCAGTTAGAGAAGAAAAATGAAAGGGAGAGAAAATTTTTAAAAAAGATAATTCATGCAAACTATGTAAATCTATCTAGAAAACATTTCAATCCACTTTATGAGCATGAAGGCTTGCGTGATACTGCTAAGAAGTACAACAAATGAAAATCTGCCCAGATGCCTTGATGCTCTGCGGGGTGCAGAACCGTCGCCTCAGCTCCCAGCGGTGATCAGGACCAGGGACAGCTCCCACACAGCACCCCAGGATTTTCCTCAGCCTTGGGGTTTGTTACTGTGACTATTCTTCCACAGCTTGGTCCGTGGGACCTGTCCTTCTCAAAGGAAGCTTTCGGTCTTACCTCTCAGTCAGCCACGGCAGGTAGCTCTTCCCCTCCAAAATCAGGCTTGTGTTGAACCAGCCATAGCTAGAGTCAGAGTGAGGGAAAGAGGTGGTTTGAGGGTTGAGGGTTGGCTTGGTATTATTCTCCGAGTCCCCAGGGGCTAGAGCTGAGCTACCAGGTGGCATTTGTGGGGTGACGGTGGGGGTTCAGCTCAAAGCAAGGAGGAATTTCCCATCAAACCATGCCATCCTGGGATACGCAAATAGAAGTTGGATGTTTTGGGGAATGGGGTCAGGTGAGGAGAGGACCAGAGGGCAGGATCATGGAAGCACACAGGCTGAGCTGGAATCCCAGTGTGGTCACATGGCTCTGTGGCTCTGGGAAGTCATTTAGCCTCTCTGAAGTTCTGTTTCCTCATTTGAGAGAGTGGTTTGACAATGTGGAGTGCTATGGTTCTGGGGTGGTTTGAAAGAAAATGGGCCCCAAAGGGAGTGGCACTGTTAGGAGGGGTGGCCTTGTTGGAGTAGGTGTGGTCTATTTGGAAGAAGTGTGTCATTGTGGGGGCGGGCTTTGAGGTCTTTTTCTCAAGCTTCACCCAGTGTGACAGTCAGTCGACTTCCTGCTGCCTTTGGTCAAGATGTAGCCAGCACCTGCCTGCACGATGCCCTGCTCCCCATAATCAACCTCTGAAACTGTAAGCCATCACCTCAATTAAATGTTTTCTTTGTAAGAGTTGCCGTGGTCATGGTGTCTCTTCACAGCAATAGAAAACCCTAACTAAGACAGGTTTACATGTTGAACATCCCTCAAAGGCCATAGGCACAGGCTTGGTCTCTGAGGTGGTAGCCCTGAGGTGATGGGATTAGGAGGTTAGGGTTAGGAAAAGATCCTTAAGCCATCAGTGGCCTTTATGTGGGACCTCATTGTCCTCTCTCTTTGCTTCCTGGATTGTGATAAGCACTCTCGTGAGCTAAAAATAAGGCTTTTTTTTTTCACGTAGCTCTGTGTCTAGTATTTCATCATATGGATTCAAAGTTGATTGACATCAGCCCAAAGCCCAGTGTACCAGGAACCCCAGGAAGGGGCTGGACACCAGAAGGACAGAGTATCAGGGGCTCTAGGACTGAGATGGGATAGCAAATTGGTGCTTCTGTTCTTGGCTGCCTTCTGGACAGTTCTGTTTGAACTGTCATGCCCCAGTGTCTTGGCCCACGACAGGAATCTTACCTGTAGTCAGGGAATATGTCCATCTCTCTGGGGGTCAGCTTCCGAAATCCCAGAACTGTGTTTCTCCAGAAAGGATCCTGTGGAAGCAGAGACGGGCTCACAGGGATAGGTGGACTTGGCCATCAGGATAACAGACACTCACAGAATGCTTGCTGGGTGACAGACAGTCAGCAGTGTTTACTTATCTGGCTCTGTTGTTTGATCCTCACAACCAGCCATTGAGGCAGACGCTGTGCACATCCTTAGAGATGGGCCAAATGACCTTAGAGAGGTCGTAACTTGTCTAAAGCCGCATAGCTAAGAGGTAGAGCTCAGACCTGAGCTCACACAATTTGGCTCAAGTCTATGCCTCTCACTCCACTTAGCATCAGAGTGAGTGGTGGGGTAAAATCTGTGTGTAGGGGAGAGACAGAGGGTCCCAGTGGATCTGAGGCTGGGGTGTAGCTCAGTAACAAGATACTTGCCTAGCATGTACAAAGCCCCAACCCTCAACTCCACCAAAATAGATAGATAGATAGATAGATAGATAGATAGATAGATAGATAGATAGATCTGATTTGGACCCGTGTCTGTGACCTCTGAGTGCTCCCCCGGCTCAGGGTCCCAACCCCATCTGTGCCCTGTTAGATCCAAATCACCCACCCACCCACACGGCAGTGCTGGCGACATTGTCCTAAACAGAGGATTTTGGCGGGTAAGCGGACAGATTGTTACTGGCTAAACAAGCCTAAAGGTGGGTTTCTAAGTTTCTGTTCACCAGAAAAGCAGAACAGGGAACACCCCTAATCTTCCAGGAAACTCCCTTAACCTCCCCTCAAAGGTCAGCTACTTCGGGCAAGGACAGGTAGTTCCTGCTCAATCCTGGAACCTGTGTCAGCCGATTCCCCACCCTGCTGACATAAAATCTACTTGCTTTCCTCCCATCTTGCTCTTCTCTCTGTCTCCCCGTACACCCCAAGAGATAGCCTTGGCAATTTAGTCCCCAATCAACCTTTCTTTCTACCCACAGAACGTTCTAGCTCTGTAGTGTCTCTGCGCCATCGCTTATTGCCCTCACGGTCAAGGACTCTCCGCTCACCGGAACTTCATCTCGGAAGAGATTGTAGCCTGAGATTAGGGTCAAGCCCATCTTTTCGGCGTTTGGAGAGTGAATGTGGTTCAGCAGGTAGTCGAAGGTTTGCTGATTCCACTCCCTGGAAGGGTAAGAAATAGCACGTGTGAGTCTCTTCTACCAATTCCTGTAAAACCTGAGTTTAGGTCAAGGCATTAAAATCTCGTTTGCTCCCCACCTTGTAAGACCTTGAAGGAATTTGACGATGACCTGGAGCTGAGACCCCTCTCCTCCTTTGTTTCCTGTGCACCAATTCTTTTTAGACTACCCAATTGAATGCCAGCATTCCGGATGCAGAGCCAGGCGGATCTCTGTGAGTTCGAGGCCAGCCTGGGCTACAGAGAGAGTTCCAGGACAGCCAGGGCTACACAGAGAAACCCTGTCTCAAAAATCAAAATAAAAAACAAACAAACAAACCACACACACACACACACACACACACACACAAGAATGAGAGGTTGGACCCCAGCCAATGGGGAAAAGACACAGTCACCATTCGAGTTAGAATAAAAATCGAATGCACGTTGTCTGTGTATGTTTGGTCTTCTGAGCACACCCTCTACATCAAGATAAGGGTTGCCTTGTCCAGACACTTCACCTGGAATATTGGTCTCTTTCTTTGTGACCCCAAACTTATTCCTAATCAAAATGGCACCGGAGTCTTGGTCACTGAGTGGCGCCCTGGGCAGAACTGTTGAGAAGGTCAACTTGTGTCGCACTGCGGTGAGGCCGTGTGCAAAACCCAGACATTCATAGGGCTCACTCCTCCAGTGCTCCAAACAGCTCTCCCCCGCCTGGCTTCCCAGATGGAAACCCAGGAAGAAAAGCATCCCCATTGTGCACTCCTGAGGAGCATGCCTGGGGCTTGGGCTCACACTGCTTTGAGAATTGGGGACCACACAGTGCAGCCTGGAGCTGAGCATCCCCACTGTGAGCACAGGTTGGGGGGGGTGGGAAGGTGGGACAGACACTGTTTTGCTGTCTCTCTTCTCAGGCACACAGCTGGCTCCAATCCAGTCAGGCCATCCAGTGCGTGCCTCTGTGACTGGTCCGTCCCTAGTTTTCTCTGCAGTTTCAGGTCCTCAAGAAGCTAATATCAAGGCTATCTGTAGGAGTACACACCTTTAAAATCCTAGAAGGAGGCAGAGGCAGGCAGATCTCTGAGTTTGAGGCCAGCCTGATCTACATAGGAGGTGCCAGAGCTACATGGTGAGACCCTGTCTAAAAAAAAAAAAAATTAAAAAATGGGAGACTTCCTTGTAAGTGACCTTGGGAGCTGTGTTTGAGGATAAAAGACACGAGATGGAGGCAAACATCATAGACGGAAACATGGCTTCAGAGTTTGTTGACAGGAGTGAGCCTTAGGGTCTGCGTGATGCTATTCACTGTGGGGTTGTTGTTGACACCTGTCAGCTGCTAAACACACATCATGGACTTCGTACCTTCTTCAGTCAACATCCTCAATGCTCTGGCTCTGGATTCATCAGTGCTGTGGCATTGTGAGCCACCCAGCTCAAGGAAGAGCAGCAAAGGTCCCAGTGCACAGAACTCATCGCAGAATGGACCATGCACGGTCATTAGCACTATTTATTTATTTCCTGTGTTCTCTCTCTCTCTCTCTCTCTCTCTCTCTCTCTCACACACACACACACACACACACACACACCCCTGCTGTGGTCCTCATGGGAAGGTCAGACAATAGCTTTGGCTGCTGCCCTGCTCTTCCATCTCTGGTGTCCTCCTGGAGTCTCCCCAGCAAGGACAGCCTGAGGTTACTGATGTGAGGTTCTGGGGATCTGGCCCCGGGTGGTCAGACTTGAGCGGCAAAGGCTTTGCCTTCTGAGCCATGTCCCCAGCCACTCTTTGCTCCAGTTTCGGGACCAGCCTGCGGTGATGCCTTAGAGGGCGGAAGTTTAAATCACTGTGCTTAAGAGATCCATAAAACAGAAATGCCTCTAACCTGTGAACCCAATTGCCCAAGGACAGATAACTTTTGTTGCTCTTCATGTAAGATGAACAACCATGTGTTTTCACTTCTGTAACAAGGTTGGTTGCCCCAGCTGCACAGGATATGCTTGAACACACATAGGCAGGAAGTACATCAGGGTATATGCAGCCGTTCTCTGGGAATCCTGGGTATGGACCTGGCCAGTGTCCATCATCTTAGCCAGTATTTTAATAATACTTGATTCAAACACTGTGGTAGTGCCTGGCGGCAGTGGCACACGCCTTTAATCCAGCACTCGGGAGGCAGAGCCAGGTGGATCTCTGTGAGTTCGAGGCCAGCCTGATCTACAGAGTGAGCTCCAGGAAAGGCGCAAAGCTACACTGAGAAACCCTGTCTCAAAAAACAAACAAACAAACAAACAAAACTATGGTAGTGGTCTTACTCTTTGCAGGATGAAATCAACAATGCCCAAGATGACTATCATAGGATCCAGAACCACAGCTGTGTCTGCTGCCCAGCTCATTATTTCTTACTATTTTATTCTTCTTCCTGTATTTATTTGCTTTCTTAAAAATACAGAGTCTCAAAGCCAGGTGGTGGTGGCGGCGGCGGCGGCGGCGCATGCCTTTAATCCCAGCACTTGGGAGGCAGAGGCAGGTGGATCTCAGTGAGTTCGAGGCCAGCCTGGTCTACAAACTGAGTTCTAGGACAGTCAGAACTGTTATGCAGAGAAACCCTGTCTCAAAAAACAAAGCAAAGCCGGGCGTTGGTGGCGCACGCCTTTAATCCCAGCACTCAGGAGGCAGAGGCAGGCAGATCTCTGTGAGTTCGAGGCCAGCCTGGGCTACCAAGTGAGCTCCAGGAAAGGTGCAAAGCTACACAGAGAAACCCTATCTCGAAAAACCAAAAAAAAAAAAAAAAAAAAAAAAGCAAAACACAAACAAACATACAGAGTCTCCCTATGTACTCTTGGCTAGCCCAGAACTTTAGACCAGGCTAGTCTCCAGCTTGCAGTAACTTCCCCTTCCTCTGCTTCCTGAGTTACGGGATGATGGGTAGGTGCACTCACCTGGTTGTTTATGTTTTAATCTGAGTCTCATGTCGCCCTCAATGACCTCAAACTTATAACCCCCTCCCCTCTCCTCCCAAGCACTGGGACACATGTCGTCAGGTCAAAGCTTCTACAAAGGACTTGTCCTTGGTGATGAGGACTGTGATGAAAGGCTCCCTCTGTGGACTCAGCTTCATGGGCCCCCAGACTACCACATGGGACCCCCACTCACACTTCCTGTGGGTTGCTGGGGTCCGAGAGGTAGGGCTGCCAGAAGCCCGCAGCCACATCACTGGTGGTGAACGGGGTGAAGCGGTCCGCGTAGATCTTCATGTGCAGTGGCTGCCTCGGGTGGTAACGCTCATGAATGCAGAGGGCCGTGGACAGTCCAATGACTCCCGCTCCAATCACTACCACACGCATCCCACCAGCCTGCAAGAGGAGAGAGTGGACTGAGGGTCACTGTCATCACTGCCACCGTGGTGGGCTCCTGACGGCTTAGAACACACTGCCGAGTCGCCTCCGTGGGTGATGACTAAGAGTCCAAGATTCTAGAACGTAAGAGGTAGTCTCCCAATTTTTAAAAAAGTGTTTTTTCTTTTTTTTAATGTGTGTGTGTGTGTGTGTAGTGGGTAGCCATTCCAGCTTTCATCTGGAAGTTCCAACCCCCATTGAGGCTTTGGTAACTGTCACGCCTACAAGGCAGGGCCGAGAGAGGGCCCTGAAGACCCTGAAGAGTTCCAGATGCGCCAGTTCTCTTGGTTCCTGAACCCAAGACGCTGGAGGTAGACCGAGCAGAGTTCTCTAAAGAACACTGCTGGACTGTGCTATGCCTTTCCCAGACTCTGTAAACTGTCCATTCACTTGTAAGTTACACCACAAAATAAACCTCCCTTTTAACTACGTGGAGTGGCCTTAATAATTTCACCAATGTGTGTGTGTGTGTGTGTGTGTGTGTGTGTGTGCGTGCGCGCGCGCGCGCGCACCTGAGTACAAGGTGTCAGTGGAGGCCAGAAGAGGGCATCAGATCCCCTGGAGCTGGAGTTACAGGTGACTGTGAGCCCCGAGACCTGGACTTGGGTCCTTTGGAAGAGCAGCACATGCTCTTTACTGTTGGCCGTCTTTCCATCCTCCATGTCCCTGTTTTGCAAGTAGAAGTGTGGAGGTGTGCAGAGGCAAATCACTTGCCGAAAGTCACTCAGCTGATAATTGCAGTAGCTCCCTGAGCGCCGCACCACCACGGTGGGTCCCAGCCACCCGTACACAGGGTAGTCCAGTGGTCGGGGTACTGGCTCAGCCCTGCTAGCTGTCAACCCTGGGCAAGCTACTAAGTTGCAGCCTAGTGAGACACACCTCAGGGGTGGACAGGGACGACAGTAATGGCAAAATAGGTCAGTGCAGAGGAGGAGCTCCCATCCTGAGGGAGCACCTACTGTGCTCCTGCCTCATAACTACAGCCTCACACATCCTCATACCGAAGCCTCCTGTGTCCTTCCGAGGTCAGGGCTGCTATTTTTAGTCCCACGCTACAGATAAAGCCCTGAAGTGCCTCACACAGCGCCACCACGTGGTGGTGTTGGAATTTAACGCAAATGCAGCACACCTTTGCTGCACCCCTACTGTGTGCCAGGCTGCCAGCTAGCCGATGTGGCTTTGAGCACGCCTGATGTAGGGGTTGCCCTCAGAACTTGCTCTTCCGGCAGAGGAACGGGACTGTCTTGGAGTTCTGAGCTGGCTGCATCTTCAGATGTTTTAGGCCTAGCAGCTTTTGACCTCACGCCATTCAGCCAGCTCCCGCGAGGCAGAACAAGGGGGTTGTGTGTGTCCGGAAGGGCCAAGCTCAACCTGGCCTCCTTTGCACTCAGCTGGCCTCCCACAGACCCCAGCTCTTGGCAACCCGGCCCGGGGCCCTGGACAGCGGAACATTCTCAATATGGCCTAGTTTTGCTAAGGCGGATGGCTGCAGGCCACAAAGGCTGGACTCGGCTGGGGTTTCTGACGCCAAATTGGGGACTGAGTCCACACACGGAGGGCGGCAGCTTGAAGTCTGCCCTTGGGTGCTGGGGGTTTAGGGAGCAGAACTTCCTATCCCCCTCTGCACCCCCACCCCCAGGACAAGACCACTTCATTAGTAAAACAGGAGTCACTCCAATCTCATCAGCTGCCTGGAGGATTCAACTCCAGGCTCTGCAGTGGTTCCTGTTACAGTGCCTGGTGGGCTTTCAGCACATAGTACCCAGTACCCAGTGCAAGTACTCAGTACACAGCACTCAGTACTTGGTACACAGTAGTTAGTATATAACACTCAGTACTCAGTACTTAGTATAGAGCACAGTACTCAGCACATAGTACACAGTACTCAGTGCACAGTAAGTACTCGGTGTACAGCACACAGTACTCAGTGCACAGTACACAGTACTTAGTGCACAGTACACAGTCCATAGTACACAGCACACACTACACAGTATTCAGCACACACTACACAGTACTCACCACACAGCACACGGTACTCAGTGCACAGTTCACAGTGCACAGTACACAACACACAGCACTCAGTACTCAGTACATAGCACTTAGTATACAACACTCAGTACTCAGTACTTCGTATACAGCACAGTACTCAGTGCATAGTACTCAGCACACACTACATAGCCACAGTACACAGAAGCTCATAGTGTGCTGGATTAGCAGGGCGGACATGCTGTGCTCAGCCTAGCTCTGACACACACTGATTGTGTGAGCCTAGCTGGGTCACTGGACCTGACTGGATAAGGGAGAGTAGCTCCCAGCCTGAAGGTTCTGAGTCCCACGCAGTTGTTTTAGAAGCACGTGCTAGCAATGAATCACATTTGACGCCGACATGGGCAGCTGTTATTGGAGTGCGGTAAAAGGCGTGCGGTCCTCATTAGGAGCAGGAGCCAGACTGTAGAAGCCGTGGACCCAGCCTCAGGTAAGTTCACCCACGCCTGCAGTAATGAACTTCTGGGCCTGCAAGTGCACAGTTCTGTGATTAAGTCACCATTTCCTTGCAGTTGATGACATTTTATGTTGGTGATGCAATCAATGCTCCCGTTTTGGGCCAGTTACTATAATCAAGAGTGCTTGGAGTGTATATCCTCGAAGATGAACCAGTGGGGATATATTGCCTTTATCAGAGAGAGACAGAGACAGAGAGAGATGATGAAGTCAGGATAAGCATGGCACAGGAGAGCCTCTTTGGACCCCACCTTCAGGAAGACACAAGCCCTTCATCCTTACAGCTGGCTGCCCTAGGAGATGTCCTTTATTGCCATCCTAAGCCAGGGACAGAAGTTGAAGGAGCGCGTCGTCCCCCGCCTGTGGGGGGACGCGCTCAGATCTCATCCAGTTCGGCCTGCGTGTGTCCCACTGCACTCTGTGAATCTTTAAGCAGACAGCGATCAGCTGGCCCTGACTTTTCCTTTTTGTGTCTCAGCATATAACCTTTGTCCCCTAGAAAGCAATCGGACGGAGGAGGCAGCTTGTGCCTTTGATTGTCACGTGCTCTTAGCAAAACATGAAGGACTTGTAAAACCAAGAAGCCAGCTCTGCCTGGCAACACCATATGGCTTGAGCAGTGGCTATGTCCAGTTCGTCTTTGAACTGGGACAACCGTTGGATTGAGAATCAAGCACCCCCCCCTCAGCGTGATGACAAAGACCCTTTAGGGCATGTTTATTAGGCTCAGCTCAGCACCAGGCATTTTATATCCAACCGCCTTCTAATTCTCAAATTCACCCTGTAAGACGAGTCAAAGACCCACATCCCAGAGCCTTCAAGATGGCTCAGCTGGTGAAGGCGCCTACCACTGAGCCTGATAGCCTGCGTGTCACTCCTGAGACCCGCATGGCGGAAGAAGAGAAGCGAGTCCCAGAGTTTTCCTTTGGCTTCCCCAAGCAGAGTGCAGCATGTGTGAGTCCCCCTTACCAAATCAATTAATCAATACTATAATAAAGAACTTTGTTCAAAGATTCTGAGTTCCGAGCCAGGCGTGATGACCCATGCCTTTAATCCCAGCACTCGGGAGGCAGAGCCAGGCAGATCTCTGTGAGTTCAAGGCCAGCCTGATCTACAGAGTGAGTTCCAGGACAGCCAGAGCTACACAGAGAGACCCTGTCTCGAAAAGCAAACAAACAAACAAACAAAAGATTCCATGTTTCAGATCAGGGGAAACTGAGGCTTGGAGAGGTGGCATTCTTAACCTGCTGTTCCCATCTGACTCCAGGGGTACAGTGCCATGTCTCTGAAGGATGTTTTCTCGCCTGTCCCTTTTTTTTTTTTTTTTTTTGGTCACCAATTTCAAACACAGTTGTTGACCTGGGGAAGACGCCATGTTGCTCTGTCCCCTGCCCCAGCTCAAGCATATATCTGCCACTTACCTCTGGTGCTGCGTGTCTGGAGAAGAAAGATGTGGGGTCGCAGGTTCTTGGTTCTCGCAGGAATGCTCCCGATTCTGGGGTGTGTTGACTTCAGCCCTCTGCCCACCAGCAAGGACTGGAACACAAGGTCAAAGTCTTTGGCAGTGGAGGGGGCACGGAGCAAGGGGTGGGGCTGGGCACCGTGCTGCTCCCAGGGACAGAACTCAGTCTGGCAAAGGGACCTCATGTCCCCTGGCTCTAGTGAGCGGCCTGACTTTTCTGGCTGATCCCAAGCCCCTGTCGACAGGCCTGTGGGGAGGGAGGGGTTCATGGGCACAAGAAGACCTATCTCCCCGGCCAGCTGGAGATGAGCCTTCCCCCCCCTTTTCTTGCTGCCACTCAGCAGAGGGGAGGATCGTTTCCTGGGCCACTGTGGGCCAAAGACAGAGGACAGGGACTTCCAGGCCAGCCAGCCAGCTCACTGAGGAGGGATGCCTGTCTGGGCAGTGAGGATGTGTGACTCTCTGTTTCAGTATCCCAGAGATGAAAGCCCTAGGACTCCAGGCCTTCTTCTGCCAAGGCTAGACCTCCAGCCTGGCTATGGGAGAACAAAACTCATCTGGATAAACAGATAAGGATCCTGAGGCCCAGAGACGGGAGGGGAGCTGTGATGGTCCAGCCTCTACCACCAGCCTCGACCAAAGCAACATTCACCACAAAGGAAGATGGTGAAGGAAGCATGCATGTCACGGGAGAGCCCAGGTGGCATGCATGCTGGGGAGGTACCCTGCCTCCGAGGTACAGCCTCAGCCTGCTCTTAGAAAACTACAAGTGCACACGGCAAAGCCCCCTTTCACTTAGTGTCCTGTGTCCATCTTGGAACAGCCACGCGTGTCTCTCACACCTGGCACCCCCGGCTCCTCACGACTCCGATTCAGGGCACAGCCCTCGGAGGTTCACAAGAGCGAAGCCTGTTGCGTCCGTTTCCTGTTCCCGTCCCACGGCGCTCCGTGTTAGGCTGATCTGAAGGGACCGGTTCTGAGCACTTCAGCTGGACCAGTCCTTTATGGTATGGGCTGTTCTTTACCATTGCCACATCAGAGCTGGGGTCCAGTGCCCTTGAAAGCCAAGTATGTGCCTGCCGAAGACCTGACGCTGGTCCAACTCTATTGCATATGCCCATTGGAAGTTAATACACACCCAGTCGAAAAGCTCATATGAGAATACTCTTGGCCCCAAACTAGAAACAGAAAAATTAGACAAATTACAGATCACCCTCTTTCCATCCCTCCACTTCCTCTCTTCCTCTCTGTCTGTCTCTAGCTCTCTGTCTCTCTGTCCCCCCCCCCATTCTTTTGGTGAGAAATTATCTCCCCAGGTATCTCAGAAGAGGCTTAAACTGATATAATCATTGAAATCAGAGGCCCCAGAGCTATGAAAGCAATCTTTGTTTATTTGGCCAGAGTTACGGAGTTGCTACCTGGTTGATAAACAACACAATTATCCTCTAACACACTGAGGCCAGGGAAGAACCTGAGAGAATTCTCAAGTCAGAAGCCGGAGTAGGAAGGAGGAGATGAGGTCAGAAAAGAAGCCTTGGCCTGGCGGTGGTGGCGCACGCCTTTAATCCCAGGACTTGGGAGGCAGAGCCAGGCAGATCTCCGTGCATTCGAGACCAGCCTGGTCTACAGAGCAAGATCCAGGACAGGCACCAAAACTACACAGAGAAACACTGTCTCAAAAAAACCAAAAAACCAAAACCAAAAACGAAAAAGAAAAAGGACAGAAAGAAAAGAAAACAAGCCCTCTGGTGGAGTCTGGTCAGTCTCACGTTAGCCGGATTGGCCTCCAGCTTGCTGCCGAACCAAGGATGACCCTTAAGAGCTGGTCCTCCTGCCTCTGCCTCCCAAGTGCCGGCATGTGCCAGCATTAAAGGTGTGCTGGTTTATGCTGGTTGATAGCACTGAGGATAAAACCCTGGGCATCCTGCACGCTGGGCAGGCATGCCACCACATGGCCATCTCTGTCTTACTTGTTTGTTTTGACTTTTGTTTGTTTGTTTGTCTTGAGACAAGTTCTCACTAATTAGTCCAGATAGGCTTGGCACCCTCCATCCTCCTGCCTCAGCCTCCCGAGGGCTGGAACTGCAGGTATGAACCACGGTGTCTGGCTTCCTTTCTCATTTCCTGACTCTGCAAAGTTGTCCTGGATGTCTTTTCGGGCACCTTTGTTTAATCGCTGCTTTAGGATCAACTCCTAAACATGCAGCCACTGGGCCAAAGAGTCTGTACGTGTGAAATCTGATCCACTGTGCCCTCCAGGAGGGCTTTGTCTGTTTACAAATGTAGAAGGGTATTCACCTCAGAAGCAGCTGTACTTGTCCCACCTGGACAGCAAGAGCTTCCTTAGAGTGTACACTACCTCCATTGGCCCAGCCCTGACATAGTTTCATATCCTGGTTGACCTTTGTAGCTACTTCCTCCTAACGTGCCTCCTCTTGGGCCCTCCTTTTACACTGAGGCATGTCAGTCATCTTTCTTGTTGACTTGAGTGTTGCTAGAGTTTTCCTGCCTGGCCCACAGTCAGGATAAATCTCTCTCACCTGCCAGTCCCACAGCCGCTCAGACCCAGCCAAGTAAACACAGAGACTTATATTGCTTACAAACTGTATGGCCGTGGCAGGCTTCTTGCTAACTGTCCTTATATCTTAAATTAATCCATTTCTATAAATCTATACCTTGCCACATGGCTCGTGGCTTACTGGCATCTTTACATGCTGCTTGTCCTGGCGGTGGCTGGCAGTGCCTCCCTCCGCCTTCCTGTTCTTTTTATTCTCTCTGTTAGTCCCGCCTATACTTCCTGCCTAGCCACTGGCCAATCAGTGTTTTATTAGCAACACACTTGCCATACAGAACATCCCACAGCACTTGAGGGCACTCTTTGTGTAGATGTTTTCCCCCCCTCGATTGTAAATGTTACTTATCTAGCAAAGACTTAAATTCTATTTGCTTCAGTTTTGAGACAAAGTATCTTTATGCAACCCAGGCTGGTCTTGAACTTGCTACATAGCTGAGGCTAGCCTTGTACCCCTGATCCTCCTATCTCAGCCTTGAAGTGCGAGGATTACAGGCATGTGCCACCCCGCCCCCACAGCTATATCTATATCTCTATATTTTTACTTAAGTCTATTTTTAGTCAACATGGTGGCTTATATCTATAATATAGCACCTTCCTGGAAGGCTAAGGCAGGAAGATTGTGCATTTGAGGCTATCCTGGTCTCCGTAGCTAGATCCACTCTCCAAAATAATTTTGTTTAATCTGCTCTTTTTTTCCTTTATAATTTCTACCGTTAATTCTATATGTAGAAACTCTCCCTGCAATGTCCTCTTCCGTGTGATGTCAGAAATTATATAGATTTTCTTAAAATGTATTATTATTGCTTTCTTAATAAGACAGGCTTTGAACACAGGGCCTTGGAATGGATGGGCAATGCTTCCCTCAGAAAACATGGGTTATTATATGAAAACCTCAGTGCAAGATGTGGGGGATACCTCCTTTGGAGGTGGCAGAGGCTTTCAAAATGACACAGGGCACCATTGTTCTTGGCTGCCCACTAGAACTCGATGGTAAAACCAATTGCAAAGACACAACATGCTTTGGTTGCAGGACACAGAACAATCAGGTTGAAATGTACCTGAAAATTCCCTCCCTTATGGGTACTTCTCATAGTACTGAAATGCGCTAGGCAGGTCAGGGGGCCAGGAAAAGACAGCTATGGTCGTGCATCCCATACTACTGATCTGCCCAGTGAGAGGTGTTCACTGGTGCAATAATGGTACAAGGGCTATGGAGGTCACCAACGGCTTTTGCATTGGATTTGAGCCGGCCGCCGGAGAGATTTCAGGCTTTGTGTTGTAAAC
>CABHPQ010002349.1:57522-94168 GCA_902168405.1 Peromyscus aztecus | reverse complement strand
GCAGTGAATATCCACAGTAACATCATGGCATACAGACATGTGATATGGCAGTGAATATCCACAGTAATATCATGGCTGAAAAGGTTATTTTATCTTCTAAAACTTATCTTTGTAGAGGTAGGGACATGTGCATCTTAGAAATTAGTACAAGTGCTTAAATTAAATCTCGTTATTAGTTCTTTTACCCAACAAATACATATTGTGAAAATTCATGTCTGGACATAGATCACTTAAACAGTGGTTCTGTATTTAGAATTCAAGGCTGTGTTTAGTAATTACTTGAAAAGATGACCTTCCTTATTTCTCTATACTGTAGGGTCTATGGCATTTCTAGACTTAATTCTAAGAGGTTTTAACATATAAATAAAAATCATTGTTGGTAGCTAGTGATATATTAAAATAGCAACAGCACAAGAATTTACATATGGAGCATCTAGGAAAATACAATAAACACACATTGATACTATGGCCCCTATGATAACGATGACATGATAAAATTCTATTAAAATAACTCAACAGGAAAGCATAGCTTCTGAAGGGAGAGTTTAGGAACTCTGTAGATCTAGTTATAATCAGGTTTTTGATGTTTCACTGATAGAAGTTATCATATAATTAATAGATGTATGGTTCATTTTATTCTTTTCACATGACAGCTTCCCTCCATAGTTCGAATGTTGTCTTTGTAAAGTGAGAAAGGAACTAGAAGTGATCTAAGGAGCCCTTCAGTGGCTCGTAATAGTACAGTTTGATCCTGTGACATCCTTACTTTTCTTTCAAACCTTTGGGTTTGGAAAACTGCAAAGTACTCCTGCAAACAAAATACCCCACTCGTTCCTAGGGCCAGGGGAGAGCAAAGAGATGGTCATGAGAAGGACACGACACACAAGGCTTCCTTCATTTCCCGTCCTCAGATCTGGGCATAGATTGTCACTAGTCAAAGGATTATAAGGCTATAACTACAGATTTGAGCTAATTTATTTTGCTTCCTGACAGAGAATTTGTTTAATGTAAATGGCATGAGTGTAGCAAAATGACTTCCAGTGTAGAAAAATTTGGGTAACCTGCAAAGGGTATCACAAGGAGAATGTACCAGCGGTCCTAAAACTATTGACCATTTCCCACTAGATTCAATTTGATCATCTTTATAGGTGCTTCACAGTGCCAAAACACTAATCTGGTGGACTGTACAGAAACTGGCCATCAAGATGTTTTCCTAGAGCAAATGGATGCTGTCATTCCGTGCTATCCAGTTTGTGCTTGAATTTAATGCCAAAGAGCATGCCATTTTTATGGTTTTGAAAAGGCAACTGCATACTAAACTACCCTCCCAGTTTGACCCCATCTTTAGGTTTTTATTGCCTGAACTGGCACCAAAGAAACTTCTTGAAAATAACACACTCCTTGTCCATTCAGTGGTTAATGATGCTTAAAAAAAATCACAGTTTGTGACTGTGACCTAAATTATGCCAGAAGCTATAAAGTCATGGTTTTCTTTACATTCAAGTATGATCCACATGGTTTATACTACTACACTGACCCCATAATACTGTTGATGAGCACAAGTGCAGACAGACAAACACACACACACACACACACACACACACACACACACACACACACACACTCGAGTGCAGGACATTAAATGACTTGATAAAAAGAAATGGTATTTTTTAGACTTCCACGTTAAAGAAAAGGCTCATGAAAGAGATGTAAGTGAACTTTAAGCCAAACATTTGTTTGGCTTTGCTGCAGCAGGCTGCAGGAATGTAAACTTTTTTTTTTCAATGACTTCAGCTCCTAATTTGAAAGCTAGGATTTTTAGGAGTGAGCAAGAGACTATATTTGGCCAAAAAATTCTGCTGGCTTCACTTAGCCAATCTGCACATTCAAAACAATACTTCTTTATCAAAAAAACAATAGTCTGTTTTATTCACAGCACATGTAGAAGTTGGAACATCGAGCAAATTCCACTTTCTTCTTGCAGTGTGTCTGTAACCAGCTAATGAGCTGCAACAGAGCCTGGCCTTCATTTTCAGCAAATTAAGTTCATCCCCACAGGAATTGTGGTCTGGCTGTGGCACCAGTCCTAGGTATGGGTGGGATTTGTTTCTTCCACCAGTCGAAGGTTAGCCACACGGGTACGTGCTGTCGCACCACACAACACAATTTTCTCTATAATAACCAGGCTAAGTAGCCCTCTACCCCACAAAAGCAGATCCCATTTAATTTACTTTGTGTTTATGGCACTCCCTCTGAAACCGCATCATTGGCACAGCCCGATATTTATACAACTTTTTATTTTAAACTATTTATTTAGAGTCGAGGCCTCAGTAGCAATCGCTGTCAGATCCACTGAGCATGCTCAGCTTCACAATTCTGAATGTAAGTTGGGAAGAGTGATGTGTGTCTTTGGATTTTCTTCTCCAGTGCGCACGTACCAATCACAGGAGCAAAGGAAGGCTTCACGTGTACCGTAGAATTTGCAAGACAAACTGCTCCTGGGAGTTTAACACGCAAGAACAGTGAACATTGTCTGCCTGTTGTGTCTCGGCATGCTTTGAAAAAAAGATTTTAAAATCAGTTTTGAAACATTGAAACTTCAATTTGGAGCTGGAAGAAGTGTTGTGGGGGACGCTTTTCACATACAATGATTAATCAATTGTTTTAATGGAAGTTTATAGTCAAATAGGTACTTGCTAAAGTATGATAGGAGAGTATTTATAATTTTGTACCTGGCTTTTGTTTTGTGACCTTACTCCAGGCTATGTTTTTCTTAATCTTTCAGTGTCTTTAACTTTTAGCATGAGAGAAATGATATGAAATTTAAATAGGTCCTCTGCATATACTTTATGGCTGTTAGCTTGGTGTTTTTGTGGGACTCCTAACAGCGGGAGTTGGTGTATCCGACGCTGTTTGCTGCTCTTGAGACACTTCTCCCACTGCTGGGTTGCCTTTTCAGCCTCAATATGAGGACCTTTGCCTTGTCCTGTTATACATATCTAGGTTTTGTTTGACCATCCTTTCTTGCATGCATGCTCTTTTCAGAAGAAGAAATAGAGGAGGCGTGGATCTGGGAGATTGGGGAGGTGGGGGGAAAGCTGGATGAAGTGGAGGGATGGGAAACTGTGGCCAGGATGTATTGCATGAGAGGAGAATATATTTTCAATAAAAAAGCCTTTTTATCCATATAAAATGAAACATCGTTCATTTTTCCCACCTGTGAGCACAGCATCACGTAAATGATATTGAACCTTCACATTCTCTGATATTCAATACTGCTGTATTGTTTTAGACTATTTCATGATATAAAAGACTGTTGAGTTAATTTTATTAGCAAAGTCTCCCTCAGACCTTTGGCCCTCTTTTACTTTCTTCTTTTGATGGACATCTACCTATTTTCAAGATTAGGCTCATATGTTACCTATTTAAGAAAATGTTCTTCCATTTCCAAAGATGAACACCACTTACACCGTGAAATGCTCTTTGGAGACACGAATGATGCTCTTGTGCCTGTTTCCTGTAACCACTGCTTTCCCCTCTGTGTTCAGGAAGCTAGCCCAATTCAAGGCAGGGACAAGACAGTAAAGGAGCTGACTACTTTTTGGTAACTCAACCCTTCAAGTTTGAAATCAGATTTGAAAATATAAAGCGGTGTTTCCATCTTACCCTCCTCCGCCTAGGCTTGGTAAAATGTCATTAGTCCAGACAGAGGTAGAGGGCCAGGAAAGAAGATGGTACAGACGCTGGCGGCGGTGTGACCAGGAGCTCAAGTGACGCATGGAATGGCAAACCATTCCATGAAACCACTGATATGTGAGCACAGGACTTGCAGCATCTCACTTCACTACCGAGAAGGACGCGTGGAGATGAGCATGCCAGGGGTGCTGGGTGCTGGTAGGATATTGATGATGAGACCAGAACTCCTCCTCCTCTCTTCTCTTCCAGATCCCCGGTCCTTTAAATCCCTGGAAGTTATAGGCAACCTATTGGAAAGTAGGTTAAAATGAGGCCTTATTTCTGCCATTATGTGAATGGGGATTTCAAATAAACACACTGTTATGGGGGGAGGGAAGTAAAATTATCTATATTTTGGACATCTGTGTCTGGTGGCATTAGCTTTTTGTACATCAAGGACAGAATTATGTCTTCTTCTTTGGATTCCAGTGTTACAGAATATGACACATAGTAGGTATGCAATAAAGAGTTGTTCACAGACTAAATCAATATTGTAGAACAGGCGTTTCATGCTAACTGCTCCAGGCCTTTGATCTGGTTTTTCTGTTGGGTCACATTAAAAACGTCCTGCCTTACTGCGCCTGCTGCCTGCCAGCTTGGCCTGTTTACCCCTGTGGTTTCCCACATTCCCAAACAGTGCGGCATTGCTTGAAATTATGCTTCAGCATTTTCTGGAGTGTTTCTTCTGCCCACCCTTCTCGCAGTGACTCCGCTTCAGCCCCCTGTATGCCAGCTGCTGGAATAGCTGCTGTCACTAAGCCTCGACATACGTCCACCCCAGAGGAGTTAAGTGAGACCACATCAATGCTGGGGAACTGGCTGTCTTCCAGAACCGCACTGTGGGCCGTTCTATCTTGTGCTTTGGTGAAGTCTGTTTCCCCATTGCCTTTCAGTGGAGAAGGGGGGCTAAGGTGGGGTACAGGATACAAAACAGAAACAGAAAGCCCAACGTGTGGGTAGAAAATTCCCCTTTCGTCTTGAGCACAGGAGACCTGTTCAGAGCGTGTTCCACTTACACATTCCCTCCTGGACTGATTTCTTCCCCCAGTTTTCTGGTCCTGACACCTGTAAACCAGATGGACTCGGCACTGTCATGCTAAGATGTATAGGCCAACAGGAGGGATGGTTGTGTCTCCTACTCCAACCAGTGCAAAGACATCGGCTATGGCGCAGCGCTGAGACCTCAGAATCTTCTCCTTGAAGGTTGAATTTGGAATTTCTGAGATCCAAAAGGTCTCTCACACTTTTAACCTTAAACAATTTAAATACCAGCATCATTTTAATGACTTTGCATAGAAGACCGAGACACATAAGTACAAACTTCTCTCCCTCTTGCTTTTGTGTTCTCCCATTTATAAGTTCATATGTTTTGGTTTCAAATAACAGAAAATATAGTTCAAACTGACTTAGCAGATGTGTAAATGCCTCTTGAGTGACAAGTGGTGTGGTGTACAGGTAGTGCCCCTCAGTAATGGGAGTCAATTCTTTCTTTCTCCCTCTACTCTGCCGTCCAGTGCTTCCATCAAAGTCACAAGATGATGGGGAACAACCTACATCTGTTTCCTGTGGATCATGTTCATGTCCCGCAGATACACGGCAGCCACTAAAGGTCTTTTCTCCCCAAGAAGTCCTGCACAAAATGCTCAAATTTTTCTCTTAGAAAAACATTTTAACTTAGAAATACCCATAATTCATGTGTACTATGTAACTGTTCTTTCTTCATTTCTTACTCCCTCTGTCTATTTGCTTCCAGTAGATAATAAGGACACTATAACTATCAAAATAGGTCTCATTGTACTGCAGTGAAGAACACACCTTGCTGACACAGGCTCCCGCGGCTTGTAATTAATTACCTTCAGCTAGTCGATCAACTGAAGCTAATTCGAGCCATGATGAGAGGTTGGAGAAACAGTGTTTGAGCTCTGGCATTGGTGTTTGTTAGACATGTGATCCATGGCTATTCATTTAACCTCTCAGGGACTTGGTTTTCTTCTCAGAGCTTAGAATGCCAGGCAAGATTATTGTTTACATAAGATGAGATTGGTCTTCCTAATTGGAATCACTTTCAGATCTACAGTAAAAGGCTTTATCCTATGTCAGGGTCTTCCTTTATTTAAAAATATTGTTTATGACGTCCTAAGGACTGGGGTGTGATTTGATGACAGCACTAGATTCACATATACAGAGTCCTGGGTTTCTTCCTCAGCACATCCCCACACACCATAATAAAAATAAATTTAGAAAACATAGGGCTGAATTTATAACAACACTGAAGTTATCATTTGTTGAGTGCTTACTATATACGAGGTAATCTCCCAAGCACTTTATATTCAGAACTCAACCAGTTGTCACAGTACCCATTGAGGAAGATATAATACTATTGTTAGTCTCATTCTACAGATGAAGCACAGGGAGGCTATGTGACCTACTCTAAGAAGGTTTTCAAGGCTTGAAAATCCTTGAAAGTCTTTCTGGGACTGGGGAGTGCATGGGAGTGGGCTCTACATCTGCCCAAAGGGAGCTTCAGCACTCTGATCTAGTTTACATGGTGGGCCTGAGCTTACGATTCCAAGGCTTGGGCTGAGGGTGTACTTCTGCTGGTAGGGTACTTGTGTAGTGTAGAGCCCTGGTTCAGTCTCCAGCACAGCGCAGACCTGGTATGGTGACACACACCTAAAACCCTGTCACCCAGGAAGTGGAGGCAAGAGGATCAGAAGTGCATGGTCATCCTTAGCTAGCCTGGGCTACATGAATAAATGACTACTAAATTAATCCAAGGATGGTGGTATACACTTGAAGTCCCAGCACTTGGGAGGCAGAGGCAGAAAGATGGACAGGTAGTTCCAGATTACCCAGGGTCACCTAAGGAAACTGTCCCAAACAAACAGACAGTAAATAAATAAACAGACAAATTCTCTAAACCCCAAATTTATAATATGAATAAATCATAGGCAAAGCTAAAAAAGTAAAGTTTATGCAATTTGAAGTGGACAAGGCATTATGGTAGACTCTAGGAATGAGATGAACCTAGATGATTACTAATATCAATTATAGATAAAATTAGTATAAAATGACATGGGGATTGCATCCTTTACTGTGCATTTAGAAAATGTACTTTTCCTTCTCACTGACTGACCACCTCATATCTATTTGATTCTTTTATCTTTTTATTTCATTTTCCTTGATTTATACAAAGAAAATGAAATGCATATAGCTATTAACCTTGAATAGTAATTCATTAATTAGTTAATTATTCATTAGTTAAAATAATGAGGCTTTGGCTTACGTTTTATATGTATATACTTATAATTATAGATTATATACAAAAGTCTTAATCTAAATATTGAAAAAAACATCTATTTTAAGCAGGATTTTCAGCATTTCCCTAAAGAACAGTTTTTCCCTATGGCTTATGATACTGTATTTATTCTTATTTTTAAATAATCATATCACTTTTCCTCTTCCTTTCCTCCTTCCAGCCCCTCCCATGTGCCTTCACTCTTAAATCAATAGCCCCTCTTACTTGATTATTATTGTTACATATGCCTATATGTGTACATATATACATGCATATAAGTCTGTGTATACACAAACACATGTAAACACAACCTGCGTGGTCTGTTTTTGTTGTTTGTGTTTATTTACATCCAGGACTGAGCACTCTGCACTGGACAACTGGACTTGTCCCTGGGAGAGGCTGGTTCTCCTTCTCCCGGCAGTCCTGTGTTGCCTACAGTTCTCTCAAGGGCTGGCACCATACAAACTTATCCTCCTTCCGTGTTAGCACCTCCATTGGTACTGCCATTGTTCCCATCTTGAGACAACACTTTTTTCTGTTCTAATTTCACAAAATTGAAACTAGCATGTTTAATATAAAGCTAATGGTTTTAAAATTTTGAATTAATGACTACCAAAGACAATGCCTTTTTTTCCATTTGCAAAACATAAAGCTTAAAGTTAAAATTTAGCTAAAGATAGTCTTCGTCCAGGTCCTTCTATCATTTATCTTTTGTTCGGTTTGATTCATCCTTGTTGATTCTACTTTATTTCATGATATACAAATCTTTCATCATATACAGTTAAATATTTTAGGGTGTTTCACATTTCTTATGGAAGTGATCTAAAAGAGGAAGGTAAGGAGGCAGAAAAGCAAACAATTTGAAAAGCAACTTAAAGGAGTACTTTTGTGTCTCTGTCTCTCTTTCTCTGTGAGTGAGTGTATGAGTGTGTGTGTGTGTGTGTGTACGCGCGCGTGTGTGGTGTGTGGTATGGCCACGTGTAAGTAGTGCTCACCTGTGTGTAGTCCAAAACAGGGCTTTGGGTATCTTCCATTTTTTTTTCTGCCTACTCCTTTTAAGGCAGAGTCTCTCTCTGAACCTGGAGCTCACATGGTTACTTTGGTTTCTCTGTTTTGTTTGCGTGACTACACTGGAAAGTAGCAAGCTCCAGCAATTCTCCTGTCTCCATTTGGCGTTGGAGTTACAGGCATACACAGAACACTCAGCTTATTAGGAGTGTGTTGGTATCTGAACTCTGGTTCTTGTACTTGAGCTATCTCCTGCCACAAGAGGCTTCCTTTTATTCACTCTTCCAGAAGTTTCAGGTCACAGTCTGTTGGTTTTATTTCTGGGGACAGGGTGAGGCATGACATCATGGTGGGCAGCACTTACTATAGAGAAACTGTTCACCTAGGGTGGTGTAAGGAGACAAAGCACATACATCAAGAGGTTACCCCCAATGGCTCATTTCCTCCAATTAGGCCCCAACTCCTAAAAATTTTACAACTGCCCCCAGATGCTATCAGCTGGCAGCTGGTGGCCTTTGGAGAATCCAGACCCAAAGCATAAGGTTGGGCATTAGTGAGTTTATAAAATGCCCTTAACTTTATCTAAATAATCTTATTTGTTACCTCAAATAACCATGGGAGGTGATAGTATTGTTTCTTGTTTGTGGGTGCGCGTGTGCACACACACCCCTAAGAAAGAATAAGAGAAGGCAATGGGAGAGATGGACGTGAGCAAAGTACAGTAATATACGTGTATAAAATGTCATTACGAAACCCACTACTTTGTGTGCTAATTATAGCATAAAGTTATACTTCTGCTTTATACATGCATGGAAAAGCAAAAAAGAAAACTCAGTTGACCATTTGGCCTGTTAGTTAACATAGCCACACCACATATATAGAGAATCTGAATCGCAAAAGCTCCTCCTCTTTTGTAGCCAAATGCCATGTAGTGAGCTTGTAGGTGAGTAAGATGTATTTGGGAGGTGGGTATTTTCACTGCAGAAGCTTTATTCATTGTGTTGGTTACAGAACACTGACTTCATGAACACAGCAACTTGGATGTGCCTGGAAAACAGTTCGATTATTTTGTCTATAACTGTTCTGGTTCTCTTATAAAGTTAGAGCCCTATGCATTTTAAAATTCAATCCAATCCAATAATTAAAGCCATCCTTTTAGGTAATGCTGTCTGTTTAGGAAAACATGCTTAGTCTCCCAGATTTTTCAGCCTTCTGTCCACTTCTGGGCTCTCCTTCAAGTTAGTGTCTGGTGATTTTACAGTCTTAAGTATGGTAGGGAAGAGCTGGCATCACTGGGTGCTGCGTTCTACTGGTCCTCCGGGTTTCAGGATGATGTCTCTTGTCTATTGGACTTGTAGGTGTTAGAGATGATGTGGGCACCTGTTATCTTGGCTTTTGGTCTGCCTGCCAGCAAATTAGCTTGGCTTAGGGGCTACAAGAGTTCAGTCTCTGCTTTATTTCACTGTAACTCCCTGGTGGAAGCCCAAAGTGGGGCTCTACTACAGAGGTCCTTTGTTTTTTAAATCTTAACACAGCTGCCTCCTCAGCTCTCCTTGGGTGTAAGAGTGGGGTGTTATGGGAACTCCTTGTTTGTATCTATGCCACATTGAAACCAAGAGGACTCTGGGAAAGACATTTCTAAGAGATGAGCACTCTTGAGCATTCTTGCCGTCCAGGTAACTCTAGCCGATTTCCTTCTGGACTCAGATGTAGAAGTTTGCATTTCTTTTGAGTCTTTCTGCACTCAACCACCAAGAAGGGTGAAAAGTGTAGCTGGAATCTGAGATGCAGTCTCATAGTGCCCAAACCTGAAAGGCTTCTCTGCCTCTGTACGGGAGCTCTCCCATCATGTTAGAACAATCACATGACCTAGAGAGCTCATGCCTAGAGGTCGAAGCAATTCTACTTTCATAATAAGAGACGTATAGTTGAATTTTCCAGTGTTAATTCCTATAATATTAAGTAGGTTCTAAAAGCATTTAGCAAATCTGTTTACTCTCCCAAATGCCTTGCGTTTGAGCCAAATGCTTATCTTTTCCTGATCTAGGGCAGTAAGATTTCTGGGTTGCTCTTAAAAGAAATGTGATTTAAGAAATGTTTTGAGATACATTGGTTTAGTATTCACAAAATATACTTCCTGTATAGTTTAAAGCCTGGAAATGTGCGGCTGAATGAGCAGTTTGTACTCTATCTCCTGGTGAAGTTAATATGAGAATCACTTCTAATACACTTTGTCTAGCAAGTAGCAAAGGTGGGAAGTTGGATTTGCTGTGAACTAAAAGTGGATAAAAACTAGTAGAATATATTTAGTATAAAGTCTGTAAAAAGGGAGAAATAATTACAGACAAAAATCAGGCAAACATTTCTTTTATCAATAAATAATGAATTAAGGTGACTTTTACAGTGCAGTGTTCTTCTACAGTATAAACTGGCATTTTTTAAAAAATTGTTTCCTAAGTGTTTTTTTCAAAGAAAAAAAGGATTAACAAATTTTATTTAATGAATGTTTCTGTTCTACGTGTTAGCAAAATGAAATTGCCTCCTTTGTATTTCTTTTCCAATTAGATTTTGGAATTTGTAACAGGCCTTTTCAAATAGAAATGAAAATTAAACTATTATAAAATAGAAAACATATGTAGAAAATAATGCAGATTTTTTAACACAGCCCTGTATTTTCACTATGTGAAAGAATATTGCCTTTATGGTACAAACGGATAATTAAAGGTGCTGGATTACACCTCGGTTTAGAGACGGATTGCTCAATCTAGCGTCGGAAAATCATCACTAAGTCTCATGAAACCTTGGAGTTCTTTTTAATTTTTGAGCCAAAATTTCCCCCAAATCCAAAATTCATGATAAAAAGAAGTGCATATAATGACCACATTTCCTAAAATAGTCTCCGAAATCACTAGCGCACGCTGTCATGCTAGTGCTCCGTGTACATTTGGATTTGGAGACTGGAGCTATGGATTGCATTCTGAATTGCTCCACTAAGGGCAGTTTGTCGGACACATAAAACAATGCTTCCTTTGCTCTCCTGTGTGCACAGACCACAGTTAGTCACAAACCTTTCTCTTTATTGTGTTCTTGAACTTTACAACATAAGAATGGATTGTAAACTTATAGACAATGTGTAGAAAACTGGAAAGCCTTCTTAGGCGCCATCTTCAGTATTTACATCACTCATTCATAGAAAATTTAGAGGTTGCTAACAGCTTTTAGTCATGTTTTGCGAAAGTTAAAATTTTCTTTTTGCTTAAAAACCTAGAAATTCAGATGTGATGAAATATGAAAAGCTACTGTAGACTTTTTCTATTTTTTTTGTGGCTTACAGAAAACATTAACTGAGGTAATCACAGAAAACATTAACTGAGGTAAAAGTTGAAATGTAATTTTAAAACTTGCACTTCCAGTAGACTCTTAAATGATGCTTCTAGAAAGAAGCCTGATTTGAGGACTTGAGCATCATTCTGAACAGTGGGCAGAGGTATATTTGAATTATATTAAATGTGAAGGAATAATTTTAATTTCAGAAATATTCTTTGTCATAATTTCTGGAACTTTTCAGTATTTCTATTTTTGGAAAATAGAATTTTGTTGATTTGTGCACACCAAAATATTAATGTTTTTAATGGAAAATAGAGTTTATACTTGAGATTTCTGGTCACTATACCAGGATATCAATGGTGTCCTCTGTCTCTCCCTGTCTCTGAGAGAGAATAAACAACGTAGTGTCTAACCACAAATACATATCACTGCTACTTTTTTTCTCAGTGCATAAAAGTATAGCCTCTAATAGTCACACTTTCATCATTAATGTTCCTGTGTAAAAACCTCACCAAAGTGAAAATGAAGGCCTCCATTCTTAGGCACTGTCCTTCAAAGGCTAGACTGGAACTTAGGTAACATGATTTTTCATTTGTCTCTAGGACTGTGGAAAGACACTGGCTTCGAAAAATGTACACATTTGAACATCATGTAGGAATAAATATCTCCCTCTTGGAATTCAAATTGTATCTAGTAATGCTATTTTTATGCCTCTTACTAGGAAACGAAATACCTCTAAATTTAGTGCTTTGGAATTTTATTTCCACTAAAATTTTCTTCAGATATGTGAGCACCATAGTAACAGCTCTGTGAACGGAGTCTTCATTACAATTTCCCGATAAGAGCTCCACTCAAGACAGCTCCTTTGGGAGGACTGAAACTAAAAATTGATTCTGATAACATTAGAACAAATTTAAAGACAAAAAAAGAAAGAAAACATTAAGGAAAGCGTGCATGCAGTGGACAAATATGACTTCCCTTTAAGCAAGTTTTTGTTTTATTGTTTTGTTTTAGATAAAAGCTAGCGTGCATTTCTCAGTTTTCTAAATTTCTTCATAGATTGATAGGATTTCACCTTTTAAAAATTAATCTTTTGTAAGAAATATGAAAAATTCAGTTAAATTTACTTAGGGTCTACATAAAGATGTTAGTATCCTTTATAATGATAGCATTAAAACAATGTAATGTTAAGTGATATGAGTGTGAAAAATCAGTTCAGGGAATCTATTTTAATGAAAAGATAATAAGCAATAAATTATTTTTCAAGGAAATAATTGCATTAAAAATAAAACAAAACAGTGTAGTCCATAGACTGAGTTCTGGCCACCTGAGGAAGAAGCTGTCAGAATAAATCAGGTTGATAACTGATAAGCAGAGCATGTAGTCTGTCATTTTTAAATATGTGCCCAATTTCTTCACATAAATCTTACCTTAAAATCTTCAAAGGGAAAATTTATTTTGGGCACATTGGCCATGAGTATCAGTTGACATTTATACAGTGCACAGAATTTATACTGTGGGTTAGGATGCTGGCCATAATTCCAGGCTGATAGTTTGTAAAGGGAAGATTCCATTTTGTACTGTTTATAAAATGTTACTCTGAGGTTCCATGCTCCAAGACTAACAAAGTCTATCCAAGTCTACTCAAGCACCGCGGTTTAACTTACTGCATTCATTAAACTCGGCTAAGATTGTCCTAATTATATGCTATCAACAATTAAGAAATGGATCACACGCCACAGACTGGCTACAACATTCCGTGTTCTCGGCTGGTTGCCAACGGAGGTATCACGTCCCATTCCACCTTGTCATCAGCTGTGTTCCTGCCTCTGCAGAACAAGCAGCAGCTGTGCTAGACAAAATAACCTGAATTCTCACACGTACTTTTCCTTTAGGAAAGAGCTCCCACTAAACGGCGTCTCTGCTGTGAATAGGACTACACCTGAGTAAGTTGGTGCTGAAAATATATTTTATTCAGATAGATTTTTTTCACCGATATAATCTTTCATGGCTTTCAAATGCATTTGTCCCATCAAAATAATGGTCTTACTTTTCATGCTGAAATTATTACCAAATGGATTCTGTGGGCAGCTAAGCACTCTTTACTTGTTCAGCAATGATTTTCCTATACCTCAAATTACATAAGTTTATAGGTGCTCTGTTTCAAAGGAAAACAATCTTTATTGATCCAAGCAGTCAGAATTAATTGTGGATCTCTGATCTCAAAACTCCTGGCAAAGTCCTTTTATTCAGAGCACCCAAATGCCAGACGTCCAACACTTCACAAATCCTTGTGGGAATCATGGGTTTTTCAAAAACTCTGTTCAATCTACTGTGGCTTCTAAAAGCAAAGGTTCAACAAGGAGTTTGTCTGAACAGAGACAGGCTCAGGCAACTTTGTGAAAAGCTAGATTGGACCTGGCTCTCGCTTCCGCTGTCCTCTTTGTTCCCGATAAAGTAAAAATGGGTTTTAGAAGACGTCCTCCTCTTCCTGTGCTTGACCAAGAGACCCTGGAGCAGCAGGTGTGTGTTGTGCCAGGATCAGAGAGTGATGCTCTCACGTGATGGTCCTGAGTCAAAAACCCCAAAGGCTGTTTGTCCTTCTAATAGTTTCTGAAGTAGACAATCATGGAAAGCTAGTTCTCCTAGGAAGACATGGTTTTAAACTTCTCCACAGAGTTTGGATACATGAGACCATGTGTTTTCAGTTATCAGTTGACTTGGGTCTTGAAAGCTTTACTGTCTCCTGTACAAATCAAGATGGAGGTTGCATGGGCTCCTTAATTAGGGCATATGAAAGAGATCTGAGAGATCCACACAAAGTCTCCAGTTTGTGTACCCATCGTAGGCCGTTGTGTGCTGAGACTATTTCTTTTGGAGGTAGTAGCTTCTCAACTCGTGCTTCACAGGAGGATGCTCTCGCTGTTGACACTGTAACTCACAGAAATATACCAAGATATTCCTTCTCTAAAGCAAATATTTGAGAAAGACAATGACCTTTGATTTTGTGGGGGAATCTCACGGATTTCTTTTCTTCATAGATATCTTTAGAAATTCTGGCAAATACTATCTAGGGAGTATCTATTTTGTAGTGGGTAGCCATATCCACAGCACAGCTGAAGAGCCAGTCGCGGAGTGCATTGTCTCCCATTCATTTCTTCTTCTTACCTGCGGTTCCTCCTCCTCTTCCCCCGTCTTCTTCCTCCTTTTTTCCAGTCCTGTCTTACACTCCATGTCTCCCTCTCTGCTTTTGGTTTTCTATGGCATACCGGGTTACTGTGAAACACTCAGTTCTAGATTATCAGTTCCTCTGGCTTGTATTTAACCAATCATGATGCAGCAGTGCGTTAGTAAATGGTTGGCCAGTTTGAGTCACCCCTTTTCCTGACACGTGGGTCAGTGCCTTGTCCTCAGCAGATTCTTAGTGATGGTCACTTATTTGGCTTTCTTTTCTCATAATCTGATTACTAAAGAGCAAAAGGTATATTTTTTACTCTTAACATCCAGGACACTTTTCAAAAAGATATTCAACAGGTTTTGATTTTTATAATTTTTTTCTGTATTGATTTTGTCTAATCTTGTTCTTATTAAAAATAACTCCTCACCACATCTCTTTTTGACCTGCAGTTGATTTTTGTACGTCTTTTCTCTCTTGAGAATAGCCTTTGCTTTTTCTTGCCAGCTTTCTTCTCCCCTTTTGTCTTATTTCACATTACAAATGAAGTTTGGTCTGTTTCTGGGACAGCTGCTTTCGGTGCCCTCTTCTCCACTCTGCTGACCACATCTCTGACTGCCCAGGGTGTGGTGCCTGAAGGTCTTCCAAGAGACTTGCTTCCAGTGGAAACACTGGAATAGTATTGTTGAACTGTAATTTGTGATCAGAAATAAGAGAATTCTAGTAATTTTAAACAGTTGGAGACACTTTCACCATATCACTGAAAGTTGTTAAAATTCTCAATCTCAAAATCAATATATCCCATATTAAGACTGACTGTAAATACATGACTCTAACAATAACAGAAAGAAGCCTATATAGACATCTGGTATACCCCCCTTTTCAAAAAAGTAGTAGACTTGATCTTCTACTTTCTTAAATACTCAAAGGAAAGCATTTTTTGATATATTCCTGTTTATGGTTGCATAATTTTTACAGCTACTGAATTATTTGAACTAAATCCCATTTTTCCTATTCCATGACCACTCTCAAGTACAAATGCATTTAAATAAAATGTTAGTAGTATATTGGAAAATAGATTTTTTACTGATTGTACCATTGAGAAAATATTAATTTCAATCACAAGAGAGGTTATTTTCTATTTGTTTACAAATACACAGGACCAGAACCAACGTTGAGTCCGTTAGTGCTGAAAAGACTTCCATATCTGACTCAAGAGCCTAGTAAGTCCATTTTGCCACTTGTATTCATCTCCATTTCATTAACAACCTTCTCCTGCACTACACAGAAGAAATATTTGCAGATAGTGTCTACTGCTTCCATGGGACATGCCTGACAGCTTAGAGTAAGTGCATGGGAAACAGGGAGGCCCCTTTACACTCAGTAGCCAGTAGGACAAATCACTGAAATCCTCTTAGATATTAAAAGGGAATGTCCTGAGCTATTCTGAAGTCTCAGAAGGACTAACAAAGTTCATTCCATTTGTCATTGAAATTTGACAGTGATGTAGAACAAAACCTTTCCGCAGTGGGGACTGGCTGCACCGAAATCCTTTTGCAATAAGGAAATTAGGTCAGCAGAAATTTAGGTCACCACCTTACAGAGGTGTCCTCATGCCTGAAAGAAGCCAAGAGAATGTAAAATGTAACATACAAAAAGATTGTTGTTTTGTATTTAATCCAGGAAGTGGTACCTTCCAAAGCTTAGTATGGTATAAATTCAGGTATGATTCAGCAAAGACAATTGCCTTTTGCATCAGTAGCATTGCTCCTGATGAATCTAAAAGCAACACTGAGGTGCTTCTAGCTGAGGCTGACTGACCCAGTTTAGTCATGCAATTCAAGAAATATTTACCAAGCCTACATTATATGCAACAAGCCTATTAGATAACAAAATGTTATGAAGATTAACAAGCATTCACCTTCCACCCTCTCCCTCTGATGAGTAAGAAGCTTATAAACTCAGGAATAGAAGGAGATAAAAGTACAATATTGGCCCCAAGTCACTGATCACACAATGAATGAGCTCCTACTATGTGCCACAGGATAAGAGAATTGATATACAAGATGCAAATCAGTGTGACTGCTCGATGGAGAAGAGAAAGAGATCAGGTCAGTTTGAGGTGGGCAAGAAGGAAACTTTTCTTTAAAGGGGTAGGTTCACTGAATTTAAGATGAATATAACTTCAACAGATGGTGATCTATAACAGGTCCCTGAGTGGAAGTGGTGGGAAGAAAGACACAGTTGGTACCTAGAGGCAGGAAGCAAGCAGAAGCAGCTCTGCTCCAGAGCTTCAGGCTGAGAAAGCAGCATATGTGAAGACAAAAAAGGCAGGCGAGATTGCATTGTATTTGGAAAATAGTACATGATCCGTCTGACAATAAGTATTAAGCAGAGACGCAGAAACTGCAGTATTGATATTCCTTGATTCAAAGTGGGATTATGTTCCATTGGAGTTGTTGGTGTGTACTGTAAGTTGACAAGAAGTTGAAAGAGTATTTAATACACTAACCCACTGAGCATCCTACCTTACTTAGCAACAGTGCCTCGTAGAGTAGAGGCTGTTTGCACCTGTGATCACGTGGCCGACTAGGATGGCCGTTTTGCTGTTGCTGCTCAGAGTCGTCAAGGAATAGCATACCTCATAAGGCTGCCCTGAAAGGAAAAGTTAAAGTTCAAAAGAAACTTTCGTGGTAAAGCTGGAAAAATGTAAACTGAACCATCAAAATTTGGGACCACCTGTAGTTAGAAAGTTTGGAATTTTATTTCCATATACCATGAATGCTGGATTTAGGGCTGTGTCAGGCCTTGCGGAAAGGACACTGGTGATTTGGAATGCTCCCTCAGGATAAATGAATAAAGCATAGAAATGTGAAGTGTTAAACGATATCTGCTGCTCCAGAATGTCTCTAGATGGAAAGGGATTTGATTGACATCTATACATTTACAATGTATTTTCCAAAAGGAACAAGCAATTTTACTACATATTCTTTTCAAAGTGGTCTAACTGAAGTTTAACGCAATGTTTGCCCTTCATAGACAAAAACTTGAATGAGAAATAGAAAAATTTAAGTATTTTCCTGTTTTCCTTGGTTATGAGACCACCTTCTCACTACATACATCAGCTAGCGAAGTCTGCTTTCAGCAGTGGAAATTTCATTATCACATCTAATTCTGGTTTGGTAGCACATTAAACTTTCAAGCAGTTAATGACTCTGGTTTTCTTTCTGCTCAGCTTTACCCTTCGTAGAAGACCGGCGAGTGGAAAAACGTGACAGTAAGACTGAGTTATGAACTTTGAAAAGTTGAGAACAAGTAACTACTTGTGCTGTGAAAGCTGGTCTCTCTGCTCTTGATTAACTGTCTGCAATAGGTCACTGGTGAGTCCTGTACACCCCGGCAACGATTATTGTAACAGACAGGCCGAGTAAATCACCAAGGCTGGGTGGAGGACTCGCAGGGATAAATTCCTTTTGGGTTTCTATTAAATACATAGATTATCCAAACTGCCTTGTAAAATGACTCAATTCCTATATGCACTTCCATTATATTCTGCATATAATAATTTTGACAAAAAGTAAAATAACATTTTCTGTGAAGGATAGGCGAGTTTCCTAACTCTGCTCACATAGAAATGCTTTGGAAATTTTAGTACGTAGAGACTCCTGGATGAGGTTTTGATACTAGAAAAACAAAGGAAAACAGGTGTGTGTGTGTGTGTGTGTGTGTGTGTGTGTGTGTGTGTGTGTGTGTGTAAGAGAGAGAGAGAGAAAACTTACGTACATATGTATGCATTATACATACAAATACATGTATGTATATATATGCATGCTTTTATGTTTGTCATAGAACATAAACACAGAATTCATGAATTGACAGAAATATTAGTAAGAGGTTAATATTACTTGATTGAATATTTCTTCAGCTAGTATAGGTATATGGTTATATTCTCTTTTACATGAAACTGAGGCTCAGAGCAATTAATCAATTCATAGGACAGATACATGCAAAGTGGATTTTTAAAAAGCTAGGAAGTAATAAAATCTTAGGATAGAGCTCATTGTGCCCTGTTCTAGTTTGCTTTTTGGTGCTGTGATAAACACACTGACCCAAACAACTTGGGGAGGAAAGAGTTTGTTTCATCTTTCAACTCCCAGGCCAATCGATTACTGAAGGAAGTCAGAGGAAGAACTCAAGGCAGGAGCTTGGAAAGGAACTGTGGAGGAATGCTGCTTACTAGTTTGCTTCTTCTGGCTTGTGCTCAGCCACCCTTCTTATACAATCCAGGTCGAGCTGCCCACTAGTGACACCCTCACAGTGGGACATCACATCAATTGGCAATCAAGACAATTCCCCACAGACATGGCCACAGGCTAATCTGAACTGAATAATCTCTCAGTTGAGACTCCCCCTTCCCAGCGGATCTTGATTGTATCACGTTGACAGTAAGACTACTGAGAACATCTTCCATAGTCCAGAACTCAAGGCTCATCTGCTCTTTTTCCTTCACTCCTGCCTTCTTCTCTCCATCCATCTTGTCTACCATAGTCAAATGTTTCGCAAAATGAAAACAAGAAAATGAGCAAAAATGATTTTGGCGTGTTTATAAAGATATCACATAGCCAAAATGAAGACCAAGGTAAGTAGAAATATAAGGCTGGATGTGAGTTTAGTAACAATGATGAATAATTTCTTAGCAGCAGTGCTCAGGAAAGATAAAGGCAACCGATTTACAATCCAGTAATCTAACAATTACCCCCAAAGAATAGTATTGGAGTTTCACACGGTGTGTTTCATATGATGGCCTTTGTTAGCATATGTGGTGCAGGCTTCTGATGGTCTGGTTTAGTTCCTAAATAACTTTTCTAAATATTTAATTTCTAAAATAGCGTTGCTATTATAACTTTATGTATAAGTTTCTGGGGTATGCATACACAGATACCTTAGAATGAGCAACACATTGAAGATCAGAATGTATTTACACTCTCTGGAGAGACAGTCTTCCATCTCTAACTCATTGCTGCCATCTGAGGAGTCTGATCTCAATACTCTACTGAGAGAGTTTACACTGCAGTTATGTTCATGGGCACATAGGCATTGTGCGAGGACCCCTTTGCATGTGAAGGTCTTGCAGAAACCGGTTTACTGTCTGGGTTGGACTGCCATCATTTGTTTATCATTCTCACCATTGTCCATGAAAACCTCTGAGAACCTGTAAATGACAACGGCTTCACATTTCTAAATTGCTTTCATTTAGACCTTCATGTATTATACAAATGGAATCTGTACAGTCGGGACACTTTTCATCACCCATAAATGTTGTGTCATGTCAGTTGAGGTGAATCAGTGACTAGTTTTTAGGGAAGAGTTTGCAGGAAAAGTAGAAAATCAGGGAGCAAATCCCCTCATGCACTATCTAAAAGAGCTCAGACTTGCTTCTAGTCTGTAAAGAGTAACTTCCACTTCATTTGCTTGAATAGTGTGCAGTATCAGTGTAGCAGAACTTAAGACAGCTTTCTCTCCTGTCTTCCTTGATATAGACACTCCATAGGGAATCATAATTATAGGAAAAATTGCTTTTCTTCTTTATTAAAGCTAATTTAATATAAACTTGCTGTTAGGAAAACAATATCCACAACAAATTTGGCTAGCTTGATTTATTTTTAAAGAAATATTGTCAATTTAACAAAAGAGAATAGGTATCAGCATAGTCTTACATCCATTCTAAAGCTAACATTCTCCTGTAAATTAGAGAATCAGGCTCCATAAAAAAACACCAAGTAAACTAGGTCAGAGATAACAAGGTGGAAATTAAAATGACTATATCAATTATTTGCTTAAGTTATTTTCTAATATTTCACACTGTAGGATCTTTTACATAAGACCCCCATTTTATTCTATTATACAAAGAAAGCTATGTTTTAACATAAAAACTATTTATAGAATCCTTTAGAAGATGATGGATGGAAAAAATCATTTAGAAAAAGTAGGGGGAAATACCAGAAAGCTCTCATTTAGAATTATTTCAAATTAAAATTGCCAAATTGTGGTTGTTCTGGTAGCGAACATTAGTATGCTAAAGACTAGCACTGGGGCATTAGCGTGTCCCTCTCTCTGCCCTGGGCAAGGCGCTTCTTCCAGGGGTTTGTTTCCTGACGTGTTTTATATCACCATTGTCTCCATTCTTCTATCTTCCTTTCTTAGGCACAGATAAACCTATTAATTTCAAAATCCATATCAATCACAATGTGCTAGGGAACCAAGCCTAAGCAACCAGAGATCTGTATAAATGATACGACCCAGGGCGCTCTGTGTGCTTAGCTTCCCTCATCTGCTCCTTAGACCTGAAACTTTGTGCCCTCCTAAATGACAAAATCATGTCTTTTGAATGTTCTACTGCACCTTAAAATGGTTTAATCACTGCTTTCTAGTGCTCATAACTCTCTTTACAGTTTTTTTTTAATCTAGTTGCCCTAAGATTATGAAAATCTGTTTGGCAATGGAAATCAGTAGGACGAGGGTTCAAAATACAGTAGAGAACTGACTAACATCACAGACTCAAGTTCTGTCCTTGGTGCACTAAGGTTCATTGGTATAGAGCTTCTAAAAAGTAAGTATATTTGGCCAGATCTCACATTGTACAAGTGGTCCTTGCCCTCGTCTAATGTATTAGTTGGTTCTCTAGAGTCATGGAACATGTGGAATGAATCTCTCTCTCTCTCTCTCTCTCTCTCTCTCTCTCTCTCTCCATATATATATACATATATATGTATATATAATTTATTGGAATGACTTATAGGCTGCAGTCCAGCTAATCCAACAATAGCTAGTTGTAAAGTGTGATCCTAATCAGTCTTATCAATAAAAACCCAGAGTCAGATATCGAGAATGGAAGCTGAAAGACCAGAGAAGCAGAGCAGCAGCCACTAGAAACCTCTACGAATCCTCAGACCAAATGAGGGAGATCCTGTCTCTATGAATCCTCAGACTAAATGGGGGTGCCGAGATCCTGTCTTCACCCATTTATACTTCTGTCTCCACCTCCCTAGTGCTGGGATTAGTATGTGCACCACCACTGCCCGGCTTTGTTTTTCTTTTAGCCCAGGGTGGCCTTGAACTCCTGATCTTCCTGCTTCCTCATCTCCAGTGCTGGGATTCAAGGTGTGTGCCACCATTGCCTGGCCTCTATGGTTAACTAGTGGCTAGCTCTGCCCTCTGATCTCCAGGCAAGCTTTACTCATTGGAACACAAACAAAATATCATACAACATAGCTGTTAATGGAAAGCCCAGGAGTCTAGTAGTTGCTCAGTCTCAGAATGCTGGGTGTGCCAGCTGGTCTTCAATATATGCTGGAAGCCCAAAGAAACAGGCTCCAGTAACCGCAAAGGAATGGACTTGCTAGCAAGGAGAGGGCCAGCAGGCAAAAAGCAAAACCTTCCGTCTTCCATGTCCTTATATAGGAGGCTTCCAGCAGAAGGTGTATCCCAAATTAAAGGTGTGTCTTCCCACCTCAAGATCTGGATTAAAGGCATGTGTTATCCTGCCTCAAGAGCCAGATCAGAGGTGTGTCCTCCTACCTCAAAGGTCCATAGTAGAAGTGGATTCACCCACTTCAAACCAAGCAGAAAATCTCTCACAGGTGCCCCCTCCATTTCTGGATTGGAGTTTATTCCAGATATAGTCAATTTGACAATCAAGAACAGCCATCACATCTCGTTTAAGAGTGTACAGGGCACCAGGATGGGACGTGAGGCGCTGGTTCTTACAGTGTGGATCTAGTGAAGGCGAGCAGATCCTCACTGTGCCAAGGATGGGCATGCTGAGGGCACAGGCATCCCAGAGCAGCTTTCTGGGTGAGGCTGCAGCTGAGTCTTGGATCACACATCTCAGGTTTTGTAGGTTGAACGGGGAGAAGGAAGGTGTTCTAGACGAGGCAGTCTTCCAGGAAAGTGTAAAGAGAGAAAGAGAGAGCTCAAGCACACACTCTGAAGCCCGTTCTTCTTCCATTACACAGTGAGACAGTTTAGGGAGGGATCCCGAAACCTCCTAACTCCCCGGCCTTTTCTTTGTCAATCCTATTGAAACAGGAGATCCTGGGCTGGAGCATCATCAAGGTTTGCTTAGTGCTCTGATTGCATATGATTTATATATTTAATTAACATGAAAGAACAGAATTTTATAGTGTTTGCTATTAAAAATAGATTCTATCCTTAGAAAAATAAACTGTTCCCTTTCAGACACAATTTATAATCAGAATCTTGGAGTACCACACCACTTTCATTTTGTGTAAACTGACTGAAACTGATATTACAAAGATTCTTTTTAACAGGAATTTCCCAGGTATGTAATTTTTACAGTAGAAGCTTTGGTTCTACTGTTACATCTAGAATTTGGGATCTTTTTGAAATCACAAGTAGAAGATTCAAATTAGGTTACAACTGGTGCATCATAAACTCTCCTTTGCACATTTGCTACTGTGCTACTTGTGAACTGTGGGAGAAATGAGTGAATCTTTAGCTGGATGCTTCTGTGTCAAAGCATGTCAGGAAGGGTAGCAGCTAACATCCACCAAGCCAGGAAAGTTATAGACTGGTATGTTATTTGCTACATGTCATCCCATGCCTCAGGATCCTTCTATATTAATAATAGGTGAAATTCTAAGTAATTTGCGTCCATAGTAGGCAGAAGGAATAAGGAGAATGAAAGTGGCCAAGGTGAGATGCCCCTACGAAACCACTACTGCTTACTTTTCATTGCTAGACTACAGTCGTTGGGTGATCAACTTTCAAGGAGACTGAGAAACACAGTTTTAAGCCCAACACATTGTAACTCTATGCAATTGGATTCTGCTGGCAAGGTAGAAAGAGTAAATGAAAATCATGGTGATGATCTCTGCTACAAGTCTTATAGCAAACAAATCCAGCTCAAAGCTTCATATAAAACAGCTAAAAACCCATGTCAAAAAGACAAAGCCTAAAGGAATGTCAGACTCTTTGCCTAGCTGTACTATGTATGACAGTCTCTTACCTATTTATTGGCTGAATTTATTTGAACTAGTGTGAGGTAGCTAAATAAAACACAACAGTCATTAGGAGGAGGTTCTACTCTCAAACCTGCTATATTGTAACCGGTAGTAAATTTATCTGCATTTCAGACTGACTATATTAGTAAGTTGTGATTCCTCTCTAGACTGCGAAGCAGTCTGTTAAAAGAGATGGTACTGTATGATACTCAGCACTGATGGACTAAAAGCGGTCACAAGTAAACGTGGCAATGGTAGTTCCGAAGGCTTGATACATTCAAAGACATTCCGAGAGTCTTCCTGACTGTGACATTTCATGCGTCATCATTACAGCAGAGACAGAGCCCCAATTGTCCTAAGAAACCATATGGTGTCACTTAGAATACTTCTATTCGCTGCTGTAGCTATATATGAAGCAGACTTTCAAAACATTGTCCTTTTTTGATTTATTAGTCTTTTATTATTATTTATTGGCATGAGTCTTTGTTTTGTTTCTCACATTCTTTTCAAAATACAGAAATGGCGTGAGGCTCTTGGGATATTCTCAGAAGTTTACAATTTTAATTTTTGTGTTTGTCTCCACGTCTTTGGTTTCCAATGTGGATATTTGGCTTTGTAAAGACCTACCTAATACTTAAATAATTTTTTTGTAACACCACACATAGACCAAGGGGGTAGTAATAATATTTTGCTTCAAAGGTCATAATAACAGGATATCAGTGAAATATCAAATACAACTTGAACATCAGAACAGAGAGATGACCATGACCAGGCAGATCGACTAGTCACTAGATGAGTGGTTGACCCCAGCCAGATGCCCAGAAGCAGGACAGCTATGTGACAGACTAGGAGCCCCAAAGTTACTGAGAAACCAGAATTCTTTAATTCTAAAGAAATGACTCAATTTCCAGTCAGTTCTATCAGGAGGTAGAAACAATGCTGATTTCTTGCATTGTGCCATCTTGGCCTTCTGTATAGGGAGGTTTTTATGAGGACATAAAGAACATTTACATTTGGGGTTTTTTTTTTTAACCTAAAGCAGTACTTACAATCTCAGTACTTTTCTAGCACATCAATTAAAGTCACCAAAAATGATTTTTAACTTTAGTATAATTTATATGAAAATGGAGAAAACATTAAAAATAAAAGCTTAGTTTCCTTAGCTAATTCTTAATATTCTGAGAAGTTTAGGCTTACAAAATTTTCTCACTTCAAATTTACTTGTTAAATCAAGACTTAATGAAATATTTCCTTTTTCTGAAATTACAAGTTTTGGAGTTAATCACACTTTAAACATTTCAAAGTTTTCAAAATTGATTTGGAAACTAAAATTACTGCAATTTTATGTCCATTTACATGAGAAAGCATATTGAAGAAGTTTGGCTTTTCATCATTGAATAAAAGCCCAGTATGCTTGCTTGGTTATTTAGTCCATTATTTGGAATGTCTGACACTCATATCAATTTATATATTGTAGCCATCCATTTTCTTGAGAATTTATTTATTTTTATTTTATGCATGCGAGTGTTTGCCTCAGTGTATGTCTGTAGCTGAAAGTTTTCCCATGTGCCACCCAGTCCGCAGCTGCTCAGACGCAAGTAAACACACAGAGGCTTATATTAATTAAAACTGCTCAGCCATTAGCTCAAGCCTACCACTGACTAGCTCTTACACTTAAACTCAGGCCATTTCTGTTAATCTATATGTCCCCATGTCTTCCATGGCTTTACCTGTGTGCCATTACATACTGTTCCCTGGACAACTGGCTGGTGTCTCCTGACTCAGCTTTCCTTTTCCCACAATTCTCCTTGTCTGCTTATCCTGCCTGTACTTCCTGCCTGGCTACTGGCCAATCAACGTTTTATTTATCAACCAATCAGAGCAACACATTCACAGCATACAGAGCATCCCACAGCGTATGTCTGTGTACCATGTGCATGTGGTGCCTGCAGAGGCTAGAAGCAGTCATCGGATCCTGTGACTAGAATAGCAGTTGGTTGTGAGGCACTCCGAGGGTGCTGGGAATTGAACCCTGTTCCTCTGGAAGAGCAGTCAGTGCCCTCAACCACCGAGACATCTCATTCATTTTTGAAATAGAGATGGAAGGAGCTGGGAAGATGGCTCAGTTGGTAAAGGGCAAACTTGATGATATTTGTTAGACATCTAGAACTCACAAAAAGCCAGGTGTGGCAACATATGTGTATAGTCACAGTCTATATAATCTAATTGAATCAGTGAACTCTAGGTTCAGTGACAGACTCTGTTTCAAAAAAAAAAATAGGGAGTCATTGACCTTTGGCCTCTACATAGTTGTGCATATAAACATATATAACATTTAAATGCAACATTTCTTTAACATGTACAAAGACTAAAGATTAAAAGATATTCATTACTTTATTGTTTGAATCATAGTGAAACAGTTCTGTTAATAGCTTGGATATTCTCTTCTGTTTGCAGAAACATGAACAGTAATGCTGTGACATATTACTAATAGGATAAGTACTTAAAATATAACAGTATTTTTCTGTAAGAAAGAATGACAAAGGACTTTATAACATCATTTTCAAAACCGTGTAGCTACCTGTGAATTTTCTAGAGATTAGTAGACTGGATGAATACACCATGGACCACAATGCTTCTCAGTACACTTCCCATGGCAGATTGTATTCATGTCCTACCTTCTTGCACTCTGAGCGATGCTGGCCAGTGAACACAGCCCCAGCGAAGAGTGTGCATGGCTTTCTTTGTCTCTTTGGCCCCGAGTTTCCCAGTAAGCAGACAGTTGGGTACTTGACAGAACACAGTTTTGTTTTCCTCTCATTTACTTCTTTGCTTTCTAAGAATTTTATTTTTAATGTTTGTTTGAGCATTTCAAACAATGCATTTGAACATGTTTCTCTTATTCATCCGATATCCATCCTTACCTACCCACCCAAATCTGTGTCCACGTTTTAAAATATCCATCATGTAGTTTATGTTGCCTATTCTCTGGGATGCATGACCTTCACTGGAGAATGGTCTACTCAACAGGGGGCCACATCTGTAAAAGCCAGACTCTCTCCTTCCCAGCAGTTATCCACTGCCAGTGCTCTTTAGCCAAGGGTGGACTTCATGCCTACTTCCCCTCTGGAATTTTGTCTGGCTGGTCTGTACATGCTGTCACAACCACTGTGAACTTCCTGAGCAACTGCCCTGTTAGGTCCAGAAAACAGTTTCACTGTAGCCACCCACACCTATAGCTGTTACAATCTTTCAGCCCCTCTTCCACATTATCCCCGAGCCGTAGGTGATGAGGTATAATAGGGATGTTCCATATAGATGAGCATTCTGAAGTCTCTTAGTTTCCATATCTTGATCAATTGTGGGTTTCTCTGTTAGTCAACATCTACTGTAAGAAGAAGCTTTTCCTGATGAGTGTTGATAGATGCATTAAGCTATGGGTATATGGATAGCTCATTAGGACCTGGTTATGTCTTATTGGCAGAATAATAGTAATAGGCTCTCTCCTAGGATTTATGATTTGCCTAGCCATAGGTTCTTAACCCGAATAAAAGTGCCAGTTATGAGTTTCAACTTGTGGAGCAGGTCTTGAAAAACCAAGGAAAAAAGTGATTGATTACTCCCATAGTATTTACACCAATATTGTACTAGTGAGATTGTAGATTCCTTTTCTCCTCTGGTGGCTGTATAATATCTTCCAGCATCATGAGCCATTAAGGATGAAGCTTCCAGGTCAGTATCAGCTTGATTTCTCCATATTCTATCATTCAAGTGTATTTTCAGCAATAGGGTCTTACTGTTAAGTTCTGGTGAGTAACCAATAGAATTGGCAAGAGCTTAAAATGTTTGAGGACATACGGGACATGATTTACCAACAACTCTAAAGGAGGTAATCCATTCCCAGCACTGTTATTTTTTTATTTGTTAGTTTGTGGTGTCTAGTAGGAGTATTGTTGCCCTTTTTTACTGTAACTCCATTTAAACACTATGTATGTATATGAATGTGTGTTTGTATGCATATTTTGTAAAGGTTCTACAGTAGTACATTTCCATGTTTTTGTAACTCAAAGCTAAATCAAAAGCAATTGAAATTTTAAAAACAAATTTTACTGTGTGGATAGTTCAAACATAGAACAAGCTCTATTAGCTAGATTTATAACTAAAGGCTACATAGACTCTGGAGTTAGCAATAGCTTAAACTGCTGATAGCTATTTATTATTTCTGTGACCATACAGTGAGAATATACAATTTAGAGTGAAAATGTATATGGTTTTCCAAGGCCTAGGAAGAAAAGATTTATTACCATTTAAGTAAGAAGTGTGCTTTAGTCAATTTTTAAGAGCGATTTCAGCTTGGCCCAAACTGACCCCATCATTTTCTTTGCCGAACAGATTCATTCCCATGGTTCCTTATCTCACCTTTAAGTAGAACAGCCCATCAGTTGATTCTTCCATTTCCTTTAAACTTTAGCCTAAATGATTTTTCTGAAACATCAATCTGACCAAGACTCTCAGTCCCTAAAATTTCTGAAGTTTTCCTCATCACCTTCAGGTGATGTAAACACTGTGCATGAGGCTATTGGCCATCAAGGCCTCACACACACCCGGGTGCCAGCTCCCCCAAACCTGGTGTTTTAAAGCATTTGGTACTTCACGCTTCAGGCTTTGGGCTTCTTGTGAATGGTGCTGCAGAAAAATTGACTTACTTGTTTCCCATTTCATCTTACTCAGGGGAAATTTTAAAAAAATTGGAGAAAATCTAAGTCTTCATTCTTTTAAAAATGATTGAATGAGAAATAAAAAAAACAAGTTATCTTTTTGGGCATTGGCTGATAATTGTTACTTAATAATTTCTTTATTTTTTAATATTGTAATTACATCATTTCCCCTTCCCTTCCCTTCCTCAGACAATCTTATGTACCCCACTTTTCTTTTTTTCAACTTCATGGCCTCTTTTTTCATTAATTGCTGTTACACACATATATTTCATTTAAAATTTACATACACATACACTGTCTGAATATCCTGTAAATCAAAGCAGCCATTATTATTATTTACCTAATAGTTTTCTTATAGTTTCTCTGTGCCTGAGTGTAACTTTAGGGGAGACAGCCATATGAAAACAGAATGTAAGTATTACAAAAGTTCAAATAAACATGATGCCAAGCCACAGGGGCTTCGTGTTTTTTTTTTTTCTCAGTGGTATCATCTAATCCTCTTTCAATCCTCAATTCCTGTTATGACCACACACCTAAGACTCTCAGGACTCCCCACTTTCTATCACATATACACTGACCTTAATTTACAGCAACTTCTATCCAAATCGCCTCATCTATTTTCTCCAGTTAGTCAAGGAGCTGTTTAGTAAACTTTGAGTCCTGAAAAAAATTCAGGTTAATTAAACTTCTTAAATCACTGTACTGGACCCTAATTATGGTCAGTGAAAGCCATCGTACAATGCAAACAAATTTGTCTTGGTTCAGGTATTTCATCTATGTAGTCTAAAAGGTTTCAACCACAGTGCTCGCTAGCTAATCACTCAGTGAGTGGTTAAGGTAAGTGTTCAAGAAGTACTTTTAAACCAGTGTTACACCATTATATAACATTATATGTTATAACACAGTGCTATTGTGTAAGCATGGCTCAGAACAAAGTATGAGTCAGGACATGGGAAGGGAAGGGGCGAGGGGGCTTACAGAGGAGCTGAGTATCTTAAGCAGGTGCTCAGAGAGCAAGCTGGAATCTTGCAAACAGATGAGATAAAGGTGGGATTCTAGGGAGAAAAGAAAGTGTGGCTTGGGTTCCGAAGTGGGACATGATGCACCACAGTTGAAACCCAGGAGTATAAGGCTAAAACGAAGGTGATATTTTGAAGGGAGACCAGAGAAGAAAACAGAGGGAAGATTATAATTTGATCCTAGATTAAATTATTTAACCTATTACTTTACTAGAATCCAGTTCAGCATTTAATATCATAGGTTTTATGGCCAGATTCAGTTTTATTATGAAGGATGGATTAAAGGGGTACAAATCCAGAGGCATTAAATACTATTGGGTGACACTTGCTGGTCCCTATGTGTTCTGACAAGGGCTCCCCGTAGTCCAGTGTGCATTATTTTGGTTTATCTTTCCTCTATACTTTTAAATAACTTCTTAAAAGCAAAGGTGTGACCCTTTTTTACATTTCTCTCCCTGTTGCTTAGAATCCCACCTTGCATATGGTGTAGCAGAAAAATGTTTTTTTAAAGTGTGTTAGTAAGCTTTCCAAACAAGCATGAGGACCTGAGTTAATTTCCTTTAATCAATATAAAAAAACCAGGTAAATTATATATATACAACTAACGTTATATGGACTCAAAAGGTTATATTTAGGAATATATATGTATATACAAATATATACAAACATGCAATAACATTGAAAAGCAAGGAGGTAGGTATATGAGAGGGTTTGGAGGGAGGAAATGGAAGGGGGAAATGTTTTAATTAAATCACAATCTCAGACATGAACAACCCGGCCAGAAGGGCAAAGGCAGGTGTAGTTGTACTTGCCTGTATCCCAGAACTAGGAGATACAGACAGAACAGGTCTTTGAGACTTAGTTACCAGACTACCAAGTCTATTGGTGAACACTAGACCCATGAGAGCCTCTGTCTCAAAAAACAGCTCCTGATTTTGTTTTGTGGAGCAGGGCTTAAATCTAAATAGAAAGTGGTTGATTATACCCATGATATTCGTGACACAGTTGTATCAATGGGCATGTCATGCCAGATTGATCATTAATGTAGTTCTCAGGGTTCAGAGCTGGGTAAAATGAATAATTACTCTTCTCTGGTTGTGTGCACAGTGCATTTCAGCACCATGAAAGCAAGTTAGTAAAGATGAAGCTTCCAGGGGAGTACCAGCTTGGTTTCTCCATGTTCTGTGAGTGAAGTGTATGGCATCTTTAGCCACAAGGTCTTACAGTTGAGTTCTCAAAGGTAACAAGGGAGTTGGCAATAGCGGGTAATGTCTGGTGGTCTACGGGACCTCACTGGCCAACAGATTCAATAGAGGTAATTCATTCCTAGCTCTGGAAGTTTTGTTGGCTTGTGGTGTTTAATAAGGGAATTGTTGCCATGTTGTAGGATAAGTCCATCTAAACAGTCTTATGCATATGTTTTTCTATCTTAGTAGATTTTCATATGACTTTTACAAAAGGTCAAAGTTACATGGGAAGGGATGCTTTTCTCCTTTTAAAAAAGTAAAAGGCTCCTCAGTCTGACTCTACTTCCTTTCATTTTCTCCTTCTATACAATTTTTTCTCAACTCACATTAACTCTTATTTTGCATTCTCTCTTTGTTTTGTGCCGGGTTATATAATAACTTTCAAGAATGCAAAGCAAGTATATATTTAATACCCCCATTCACAGCGGTTTTTGGCATTGTTTGCTTCACAACGTACTTTACAGTTTTATGTATCTTGTTTTCTCTTTACTCAACTATTAGAACAAACATTTTCAAATCAATGGAGCTGGTTTATTGTAGGCTTCTTTTGCCTTATTTATTTGGTTCTGAGGATGGCACCCACAACTTCACACATGCTAAACCTGTTCTCTGCCACTGTACTAAATACTTGGCTCTGAAGGCTTTTTAAAAGGGATAATAAAAGACTCAGAACTTTGTATGTGAATATTGGATCATGCAACGTTGGAGAAGATGTCAGATTTAAATGAGTAGAAACTGGAGGAGGAGACTAAATTTAAGGGGTGTCCTCAGCCAACCCGGAAACAACCTAGATGTTCAACTGAGGAATGGGTAAAGAAAATGTGATATATTTACACAATGGAGTATTACTCAGCGGTTAAAAACAATGGCATCACGAAATTCGTAGGCAAATGGATGGAACTAGAAAAAAAACCATACTGATTAAGGTAACCCAGACCTAGAAAGACAAACATGGTACGTACTCACTCATAAGTAGACAGATGTAAAGTAAAGGATAACCAAGCTACAATCCACAGCCCTGGAGAGACTAGGTAACAAGGAGTGTTCAAGGGGGATGCATGGTTTTCCCAGGGAAGAGGAAATAGAAGAGATCTCCTGGGTAGACTGGGGGCAGGTGCGGGTGGGAACACAAGGGATCAGCTTGAGGGGTGAGTGGAGAGGGAGAGGAATGAAAGAGGTGACTTGATGGGGGGTGCATTTCGGGGTCAGGTAGAAACCTGATGAAAGGGAAAAACTCGCAAGAATCTACAAGGTGACCCCAGCTAAGAATCCTAGTGATAGTGGATATGTAGCCTGAACTGGCCATCTCCTGTGATCATATTGGTAGCTACCCCAATTGTCACTGGAGAGCTTTTGTCCAGTAACAGGAGCAGAGATCCACAGCCAGGCACTGGGCTGAGCCGGGGGAATCCTGTTGAGGAGAGGGAGGCAGGATTTATGAACCAGGGGAGTCAGGGTGTATCTCAATTGATATGCCAGGATTTGTTGTCGCTGACGGGAGGCCTGCCCCTTTCTAAACAGAGGTGAAGGAGGGGTAGATCCAGGAGGGGGGTAGAGGGGAGGTGGGGTAAGGGAACGGGGGAGGGGGGGAAGGGAAGCTACAATTAAGATGTTAAATGAATGAAAAAATTTAATTAATAAATAAAAAAGAAATTTGTACAAAAAAGGAAGGCCTTTCCACCTCCCCTCTTTCCCTCCCTCCCTCTTTCCCTCCCTCCCTTCCTCCCCTCTTTCCTCTACAAAAGAAGGTTATATGCTCACACAATGAGGTGTGAACTATGGGCAAGGCAGAAAGAAGGCCTTCATCTAGAACCAAATCCAGGTAATGACCTGGTAGGTACTTTCCCTAACCCTCAGAAGTATAAAAAAAATTAAATAAAAATAAATGAATGTCTGTTATTCAGCCCACCCAGTCTGTGGTATTTTATGAAGTAGTACAAGCTAAATCAACTAGAAAGCAGAGTGCCTTTATCATAGAATGTATCCATTTTCCATCAGGAGTTTAACCACTCACGTACTTCCAATTCATTCCTCTAAATGCCTCTTCCTCTACTAAGGATGCTTATTGTCTGATGTTGTTTTCATCAAAAAGATGAATAAAATGGTATTTCATTATTGTTTAAATTTTCTTTCCTGATTGTGGTTGGATTTATAAATATATAATATTTAAAATATAAAATCTTGACCTGAGTTAATAAAATATGATGAAGTGAGAATTGAAATTTACCAGAAAATGAATCTACAATGTTGGCATTCCTTGATTTATTCCCAAAACATTAAAAATATTTCAGTGTGCTAGACAATGTAAGTATTATGGGGTGAAGTCCTATAGTCAGGATTTATTAGAGCTCAAGTATTTCAGTGCACAAGTTGGTGAGAAAAACCTGCATTTGAAGTAAAAGACTATTTGGGTATGAAATAACAAAATTGTAAGCAATTTGAAAGGCAAGGGAGAGAAGGTAAAAACCTGGGTCTCAAGTGGTAACTGAGCACATCTGCACGAAGCCTTTGTTTCTTACCACGTGAAAAACTAAAACACGGAGTGTGGAAAATGGAACATCCACAGTTGCATCAGCTTACCTCTGGGTGGGTCCTATGGGGGAGGGGGAACAGGTGCCATCTGAAACGGCATTTGAACAGCCCTTTCAATAATTATTAATAACATATTCATCTTAACTGGAGCTTTTGTTTTAAGAGAAAAATAAGCTCAAATGAGAAAGCAAAAAGAGTCTGGAAAAATATGAGAATGGAAGGGTGGCCATATAAAATAACATAGGGCTGTAACTCTAAGTTGGATTTTTTCTTTCTTTTTTTTCCATGAAACCTGCAGGTTTTTTTTTTTTAATAACTGATTTCCCAAAATAGAATACTTCTCCTTTCATTTTCTGTTTCATGGTGAAGAGTCTGCTGATTTTTGGTTTGACTTTATATTTTAGAAAATCTTCATGAATGACAGAGGAAGAAAAAAGGAAAGAAGGGAGACAAAAGGAAGGAAGATTTTGGACACGAGAATGAATGACTTCAGACTTGGATCGCATCATTAATTTCTTTCATTAAGTTTCTTAAGTAGCATGAGTTTTGCTGTGTGTATTTAGAAAAATTCGGACGACGGCACATGTTTTACAAGGTCTCTATGCCAAGGACATGAGGAGTGCTGGATGACTTTTACTCACCACACACAGTAGATTATTACATTCTGAAATGTATCACCTTTACAGGTTTATAAATACAAACTTTTTAGCAACTATAATATTAAAATGAAATACTCTCAGAAAATAAATTATTTTGTGTGAATTCTGATGCTGTACTTATCTGGCCCCAAATTCTAGTCTTCAATCAAACCATAAAGAAAATTTCCCTCTGAAATCATTCTGTACTGTGCAGTTCAGTCTTGGCAACGTTTCTTCATTTGTGTTCTCCAGAATGTTAATCTCATGGAATCCCTCTTCTAAAGAAAAATTTTCTTTATTCTACAAATCTGAGACCTGCTATACTTTATCCTATTACCTCTTTGAGAAGTCTTCCTGTCCCCCCGCCCCCCCCCAAAAAAAAAGTCTGTACAAGTTTATTTTTTTTCTCACTTTATGTGGCCACAGGAGAACTATTTTCTAGGTGATTTCTACTTACAATTACCTAGTCATGGAATATATTTTGTGACTGTGCATATAATGAGTCATATTTGTTACACCATGAAAACAAATAAAATCATAGTTAATTTAACGATCTGAGACTGCATCTTGTTATTGTGAGTGGGAACTCCCATGTAAATGGCTACCATCTCCTCAAATCCCTAGCTTATCCTCATTCTCCTGAGTCAACTCACTCTGACAGTCACTCATTAAAAAGGGGATGTTTCTCTTCCACTTTCTAATAGAGGGGATGCGTATCCACTAAAAGACTGACTTTTCCCTGGGGAAGCCTGGTGTCGGCCCATCAGAAGCTAATGCCATGCTCTCTGTGCCAGCCCTACCAGGGATCCTCTTGTTCCTCACCAATATGCTAATACTAGAGTCTCACTTCATAGTCATCCTTTACCACAGCCTCCCAAGCTTAGCACCTCCAAAGAATCTGTCTTCACGGTCAATTATGTCTCCTACACATACAGGCTTGTGTTGATTCTGGATCTTCCACTTAAACTCTTGATACTGTATTACTGAGTTCCTGCCTTGGACCTTACTACTCTTTTGGACCAGGAGGGTGACTACTGAGTAATATTGGTCTAGTTTAACAGTTTGTGTAGCCTTAGACCTTGGAGGAATGTATGGGTGAAGTCTGTAGATTCTTCACTGAAAAACTCTGGCCTCTTGATTAAAATTGAAGCCCTCCAAAGAAGTCTGAATTTCAAAGGGATAGCAATGAAGTCAAGGATGATGATGACAGATTACCAAGTAAGATAAGTGTGCCTGTGATAATATTATGTTCTTCCTGTATGTTTTCATAATTAAGAGGAGTCATTGAACTTGTTCAAGACACATAAGTATCAACCATGGACAGGGCTCTGTCCCACAGTTGGCATACAGCCATAAAAAATAGACAATACTGCTTTCTTAGACATTTTGTTATAGTTAGAAAAAAAAAGAAGAGAAAAAATCAGAAGGGAAGAATTATATTCAGGAAATATAGACAATTTAAAAAAATGATTCATATAGGAGACTAGACAAGATTCTTCTCCAGAGTCTACCCTGGACCAACCCACCTACACACCCTCTTTTATGTCTTAACCTTCTTTGTCCATATGACTTAGAACTAAGAAAAGAAGTTCACATGCCCAGATTTCATCACAGAAAATACAAACAATATAAAAGATCAAGCCAGTATCTTCTTTTCTAAACCTACCACACTTGTAGAAACATTTGTCATGAGAAGTATCTACATCAGTGGTTCTCAACCTGTGGGTTGAGACCCCTTTGGGGGATCGTACAACTCTTTCACAGGGGTCACATATCAAATGTCCCATATATTTACGTATATCAAATTACGTATATTTACATTACAATTCATAACAGTGGCAAAATCAAAGTTATGAAATAACAACAAAAATAGCTTTATGGCGGAGGGTTACCACAGCATGCAGAACTGTGTTAAAGGCTCACAGTGTTAGGGAGGTTGAGAACCACAGACCTAGATGAATGCCATAATACAGTATTTAAAGAATAATCACAAACTTCATCAAAGAATTCATGGAGTTTTAGAAGACAAAAAGAAACTACTTAATAAAATTAGGGAGGAAAGGACTGAAGGAGAATAAACGCCCAGGTGATGCCCAATAAACACCAACATAACGTTTGTGTAAATGGCAAAGGTAATCCAGGACTTGAGAACAAAGTTCAATAACGAGATAGAAACATTTGGAGAGGATGCAAGTTGAGATAAAGATAGAATTGAAAAATACAGTAACTATATTATATTATGATGTCAAAAATAAAAGAAGTAGCCAGCCATGATGGCACATGCCTTTAATCCCAGCACTCGGGAGGCAGAAGCAGGGGGATCTCTGTGAGTTCAAGGCCTGCCTGAACTACAGAGTGAGTTCTAGGAAAGGTGCAAAGCTACACAGAGAAACCCTGTCTTGAAAATAAATAAATAAACAAACAAATAAATAAATAAATAAATAAATAAATGAATGGATAGATAGATAGATAAATAAATAAATAAATAAAAGAAGTAATAAAAAAATACCCACATGATCTTTCTGCTTCCTGTTCTTGTCACCATGGCTTGTTCCCATGCCCTCTGCTGTGATGGATTCTTACTCTTCTGGAACCATAGACAAGACTGAACTTTCCTTCCACAAAAAAAGAGGGAGGAGAAGAAGAAGGAGGAGGAGGAGGAGGAAAAGGAGAAGGAGAAGAAGGAGAAGGAGAAGGAGAGACTGATTAACCTCACTTCAGCATAGGCTCCAGACCCAGGAGGAGTATTTGGCCAACAGAGAATGAACTCAGTGCTATTTTTTTTTGTCATGTTGGTCTTTTGTATATTTTGATTTCTGTTTTTGTGAGGTACATGTGTGTATTCTTTGTTTTCTTTCTTTCTTTCTTTTCTCTCTTTCTCTTTCTTTCTTTCTTTCTTTCTTTCTTTCTTTCTTTCTTTCTTTCT
>CABHPQ010002349.1:44435-57512 GCA_902168405.1 Peromyscus aztecus | reverse complement strand
TCTTTCTTTCTTTCTTTCTTTCTTTCTTTCTTTCTTTCTTTCTTTCTTTCTTTCTTTCTTTCTTTCTTTCTTTCTTTCCTAAATACATTTGTTTGTTTTTTTAAAAGAGAGAAATGTCAGAGTGGCCCCTGCAGCTCTCCTGGCAAAACAGTAGAGCTGGTCCTGGTGCTGTAGGTGTGGGTGAGCAGGCCCTAAGAGCTAAGAGCAGGAGAACCAGCCAGCCTTTTGCTCCTTGCTGTATAGGGTTAACTAGCCTAGGCAATTCTGGAGAGCTCACCCTGGTGTTGAGGATGAGGGAGAGCTGGCAGGCTGACTAACCCAGAAACCACCCAGGCCCAGATCCAGGGCTATGAGTTGGCCCACTCCAGCATCCACCTCATCTATCATCTGCTGGAGCACATGAAAGGGCTGGTCCTGCAGACCCAAAGCTGCAGGATCTCTATGGCACATGACAACAACAGAATATCCAAGAGGAGTCCTAGCGAGGGCCAGTATTGATAGTGTAGCAAAAACCAGAGGCCTCCAACCAGACCAATAACCCATTGCAATGAACACTTATAAGTAAAGATGTATGGATAAAGGGTACACTGTGTGACTCACTGTGACACACTACAGCTTCCATGATGAGAATTTTCTTTTCTTTTAAATTTTATTTTGTTTTATCTTGTAGGGGTGGGGAGGTTGCAAGGGCAGAGGACAGATGAGAAGGGACAGGGAGATGAGTGGGATCGAGATACATGATGTGAAATCTACAAAGAATCAAGAAAAAGCTACGTTAGAAAAATAGAGAGGCAAGAGATAAAGAACATGAAGTTGAATTGCTATGGAGAAGGGGAAGATCTGGGACAAATTTGGGGAGGAGAAAAGAATCAAAATATATTTTATGAAAAAAACTTATTTTTTAGTAAAAAAAAAGGAGAGACTAAAGAAATGGAGACAAATTTGGAGGAGTCTATGAGATCAAGCTTTTTCCCCCTATTGATAGATATTAACACATTGTTGTATGTCAATGGAGATTATTTGAGGGCGTGACAGATGGCATAGGTATTAAGAGGGAAATTGTACCTTAACTAGGTATGGCACTTATAATGTAGTTGAGAAAGGATGATATAGTATAAAGGAGCAGCATTACCATTTGATGGAAATTCATACTGATAGTCACTGTGTAGATAGAAGACAGAGTATAAGAATACAGAAAGGTGAAGGAATGTAGTTTGGTCAAAGGAAGCATCCAATCATTCATATAACAGGTATTTATTAAGTACCAATATTCTTGGCAGTTTTTCTAAGTATTAATAAGTAATTAGAACCACAATACTTACTGATTTCTAGTGAGAGGAGTGAGTGAATAAAAAAACATAACTTAGACACTATGACATATTATGATTGGAAAGCATACAATCTGCATTTAAATACTTAGAAATAATTTGTAGATATATTTTTCACTCTAAGTACTATAATTTTTAGATCATCAAAAAATTACATAGAGAAAGTAAGTATATGTCATTCAAAACAGTTCCTAGACAACATCAGTGCACAAGGGAGTTGTACTTATGGAGAGCATCCTTCATTCTGTACTTTCTCTATGGTACTCATGGAATCCTAGAGATGAACAAGAGGCATGTTTCTTCAGCTTTGAAATGAAATTCAAGAATTGGAGGAAAGTAGAAACAGTTTAGGAAAACTAGGGACCATGTTTCAAAATAACAGATGTAAGATATATTTGACCTGACGGGCTGTTTGACATATTTTTCCTCTTAACTTTTTAACATGCCTGGATTAAATAAAGATTTGTTTGGGTTAAAAATGAAAATAACTCTTTACATTAGTAAGGTTAGAATACTCAACAAAAACAAAGCATGTCGAGAATCTTGGATATTGGAATAGAAATAGCCGGCAGTCAGAAGCCAGAGGTCATGGAGTCTATGTTCAATTCTGTTACAGTTCTGTGTTTAAGATAGTACCAGTCTCCAAGTTCATCGAGTGTTCATTTCCTTCCATGCAGAATGTGGCTAAAAAAAAGTTTTCTCTAGCTCAAAAAGCTATTAACTTAAACCACAAAGATTAATACGTTATAGACATGAGAAAACATATGAGGAGTTTTTGTCAAACAACTTGTCTAAGAGCTTATAAGACACGATGGTTGAGGCCAGTGCTGAATCCAGGCTTCTCTGGTTCTAAAACCTAAGTAATTAATTCACTTTACAAAGTGCAGTAAGTCAGGACACTCAGCCACAGTGAAGAGGAAAGGAAAATGCCTGGGAAGGAACTTTCACTCTCCAGTCAGTTTAAGCTCCAGCATTCACTTTAACCCTGTTTTTCAGGGGAGAGTTGAACAAAATCTTCAAACAATATAACCACGGGACCTCTGTTTTATTCTCTTCTGGAAACCGCCTTGCTTGAATTGCTTCATTTGCCTGCTTTCCAGGCAGGGACAAACATCCTAGTGGTTGATTACCAGTCTCTGGTAAGGGAAACGGAAAAGCTGGGTAATGACACCCCCCTTCTCACTGATATTTAAACATCTGACTTCTGAATGGTGTAAGTTAGAGCATAGCTGTATGCTCCAAGTTTATGAATGTGCATTTGCAAACAAGCTTGCTGACCAAATTGCTTATGTTTGTAACATATCTAATGCTTTCCTGTTCAGCACCTTTATTATGGATGAACTTGAAATACAGAACTAGTACTTTAACGCTGATATGCCATATAATGTCTTCACTAAACAAGCATTCTTTTGGTAGTAGGGCTTGTTTTTAATGACATAATTTAGAAGCATCCACAGTGATGGAAACCTTTTGAGCTGTATTAGATAAATGATAGAGCATCTACAATGTTACATCTACAGCAGTGTATTATAATGGGGAAAAAATATCTGAGCAGCAGGGATCCTTTAATAGAGAACTCCATAGGCCGCTTAAATAGTGTAATCTGAGTTTCAAGTGGAGATTCTAAAGAAACTCTATGAACCTTGCTTTGGGGCTTCAGAGAATTGCCGTGATACTGAGGCCAGAGCTCTGCTCGGGTCCACCTGCACTGAAGCGCTCACACAGATCTTCTACAAAGCCAGGAGGGATCATTTTTCTAGGAAACATCAATTACCTCTGCTTTGGCTCAGAAATGGCACAGTTATTTTTAGATGTATTTTCCACCAGTCTACAAAGTATTACAATCGCCATAACATATTGGATAGTGTCATAACGGTATATGAATCCCGGAGCAAAATAAGCCCTCTCTATGATTCCGCCATATGCATGTTTGTGAACCAGGAGAGTGCCATTATAGCTTTTAATACAGTTACCTGCATTAGCATCCATGAGAAATGAATTACTTCAATTTCTGTAGATTTCAAATATAATTAAATTCACGAGGTCCCCATCTCCCCTGAGGTCAGCATTAGCTTCTGGTGTTTAAGGTTTGAAGTAGTCTTAACTGAATATAATGAGTCAGGTTCTTCTAGGGACTAGCCAAGTCACTGATAGTGAGTCACCTTTGGAAGTTGCATTAATGCAGAGATAGCTTAATAAATTATACTCTACTGATATGACTTCAACTGGTACTTCGTTTGCATTTGGAAAGGACACTGGTATATGGGGAATCTAGCTTGTCATGATCTGATTACTTATTCTGATACAGTATGTATGTTTAGTCAGTACCTTTGAAATAAGGTGCTTTTAATAAATATAAACAACTGAAATCTTGTAAAAATAAAACTTTTTGTCTTGTTTTATAATGCTTGAGATTGAGTCTAGGGTCTTATGTATGCAAGGTAAGTGATCCACACCCCCAACTTGCTTTAACCTTTATATCTCTTGACTTTATGACAGGCTATCATTAAGTTCATTAAGTTGCTAGGCTAGGGTTTTTTTTTTCTGCTGTTATAGAAACTTTTTATTAGAGAGTTATCACAATGTCTAGGGCATTTTATATATGAAACAGCATATGTTTAAAAATTATTTCCTTAAATATTTTGAGATTATAATATAATTGTATTGTGTCTCCCTTTCCTTTCTCTCTCTGAACTCTCCCATGTACCCTACTTTCTCCCTTTCAAATTCATGGCTTCTTTTTTATTGACTGTTGTTACACATACACACAAACACACACATATGCACATATGCACATATATGTACATATGTACATAGTTTTTAAATACATAAATACATCCTGCTCAGCCTATATGTTACTTGTTTTCAGGGCTGACATTTGGTATTGGACAACTAATTGGTGTGCTCTTCCCTGAGGAAGACTATTTCTCTCACTCTCAGTGTTCCTTAGTGGCTTGAAGTTCTTTGTGTAGGGTTGAGGCCTCCTGGGATTGATCCCTTTCAGTTTGGAATGTCTGTTGTTGCTTTTGTTCAGCTCATCTTTAGGCAGTCATGTTGGTGACACTTTATGGGTATAGCTTCTGACCTTCCTAGGAGATACAACCTCACAACAAACTCCCTGCTCCTGTGGCTCTTACAATCTTGCTGCCCCCTGTTCCCCAATGTTTCCTGAGCCTTAGCCATGAAATTGCTTTGTAGATGTATCCATTGGGACTGGGCTCCACAACTCAGCATTTTTATTTGTTGTGACTTTCAGCTATGGTCTTGGTCTGTTGCAAAGAGAAGTTTTCTTAACAAGGGGCAAGGATTACACTTACCTGTGGGATTAAGGACACATTTAGAGTGTAGTTGGGGATTATGTTGGTTTTGTAAAGAGCTTTTTGTGAGTTCTCCTCCAAGGACTTCACTAGTCCTGGGGATGTAATTGCCAACTCCCAAGGTTTTTAGTACCAGGCTTGATGATCCTTCTTGTTGAGTGGGTCTGAAGTCCAATACTGACTTTTTAAAATCATTTTAAGTCTTATGCTCATATCAGTGTTAATACAGAAAGTGAATTTTTATGTAATATCTGCAGTTGTTCTTCTGGGTGCTGTCTTTCATGCACTGAGCCATCAGCCGAGAGTCTCCACTTTTAGTAGGAACACGCACTGTAAGAGATGAACATTTTAATTCTAATTCTCCAAGCAAGTAGGGATAATTAAATGTGTGTGTGTGTCTATAACTGTCTTCCTTAGGGTTTCTATTGCTATGAAGAGACGCCATGATCACAGCAACTCTTACAAAGGAAAACATTTCATTGAGGGGGCTCTCTGACAGTTTCAGAGGTTCAGTCCATTATTATCATGGTGGGGAGCATGCTGGTGTGCAGGGAGACGTGGTGCTGGAGGAACAGTTGAGTGTCCCATGTCTTGCAGGCAACAGGAAGTTGACTGACTGTCACACTGAGGGAGGCAAAGAGACCTCAAAGCCTGCCCGCACAGTGACACAGTTCCTCCAATGAGGCCACACCTCCTAATAGTGCCCCTCCCTTTGGGGGGGTTTTCTTTCAAACCACCACAGTAACTTATCAAATAAACGTGCTTAGTTTTAATTCACTCAACGGGGGATTTTAAAGTCCTTTTAGCTTATTGAAGTACATCAGGACATGAAAGTTAAAGGTCTGAATCTGAGATTCTAAAGACAGCACCAGGGAAAAGCAAATGCTGGCCACAATTGCTCTTTAATTCCTTGAGACCTTTTTTTTTCTTGGCTTCTGGGGGGCTGCATATGTTTACTAGTGGGTCCAGCTTAGACCCGTCAAGAAATATTCATTACCATTGTCTGAACTGGGACCATTTCAGCTCTTAGACTGCAGAGTGACATCTGACTATTGTTCTCTTAGACAGAAGACAAAATGAAAAAAAGTGATTGTATCTCATCCATCTACAAGATGTGATAATTTTAATGTATCAATAATAATCTTATTCCTCATCCTCTTGTAGCAAATTTTAGTATGTCAGCAACTCTTATGCTCTTCTTCTACAGCTTCTTACTTGGGTTGGGGGGTGCAAACTTTGTAATTTGTTTATCTTTTTAAACTGATACAGTACTAGCTAATACATCATGTTTATTGACAGATCTAGAACCTAAGACACAAACCTGTGTGCATGCTGTTGAGGGACTGTCTAGATTAGGCTAGCCTCTGGGTGTGCATGGGAGAGATTATCTAGGTTATTTCAGTTGAGGTGGTGATTACCATCTTCACTGTGGGTGGCATCATGGGCTTTGTTTTCTGGACTGAATTAGATGGAGAAAGTGAGCGAAGCAGCTGACCACATCACTTTGCTTCCTGACTGTGGCTGCCATGTGACCACCCGGCTCAAGGTCCCGCCACCACAACTTTCTCACCCTGACAGGATGCGTCCTGGAACTATCAGCCAAAGTAAACCATTCCTCTCATAAGTTGCTTCCTGTCGGGTATTTTCTTTCACCAATTAGAAAAGCACTAATATGAACACTGAATGAGAATCATGGAAGTATCTGCATGTTTTGAATTAAACACAATTACAAAAAAATGCAGAGGTAGCAAGGCAGCTAGCTAGTAGTGTGGGACAAGGGTGCTCTGGCTCTAGTGTGGAGGTTTTTGTGTCAGTGTGTGCAAAATTCCAGGGATATTCCATCAGAGATATTTAGCACTCAGTGCTTCCAGAAGCAAATATTTTTCCAGAGGATTAATACCTTAAACATTTTAAGTCAATGATTTGAACTCCTTAAGGATGCTGATCCTTTTCTTTTAGCTGTTGACTTTCAAAACCATGGTATTTTTGACTTAGGATAACTCTTTAATAAGGATAAACACATATTTTTGGAAGGTTCATGGAATACTTATATATAATCTTTAAAAAATTAGGCAGTTAAAAACATGATTATTTGCATGTTTTTCTGTTTGATAGGTTAACCCCTAGATTACTTTTCCTTATAAGAGGGCCTTAGATTTATGATTTTTTTCTTTTCCCCAAAACCTGGAGTGCATTCTCATTTTCAAGAAAGAGCATTTAAATGAGGAGCACAAGTACAGTAAAGTAAATTTGTGTCACATTCCCAGGGGAAACAGATGTCATGCACACTGTATTTCCTTCAGTCATCGAAAGCCAGCATCATTGTTCTTAAAATCTGTTTCCTGAGTCAACGAAACAATGGGAAATACACACAAATCTCTCTATACTTGTGTTTCAGAAACATTGCCACTGAGAAGTTCAGAGTTTTACATTTACTAAATCGAGAGCTAAAGAGCTTAAAATTAGGAAAATCAGATCTGGAAATGTGTATATTCTCCCTGGTTATTCCACAATTCTGTTTTTCCACTAACTTTGATGATCTATGATAAGAATTCATAAATCCTCCCAGTAAGATTATTTATTTTAAACATTTAAGATAACATACTTAATGCCAAAGATCAGAAACAATAAAATTCATATTTTTATTATGAGCTATTATTTGTCATTTTTTGGAGAAAATGTCCCACTTGCAGCCCACAGTGGCTTGGAACTGACTGTGTAGACCACTGAGCAGGCCAGGCTGAACTTCAGATTGCAGATTTTTTTTTTTTTTCTGCCTCGTGCTCCCAAGTGCTGGAATTACAGGCATAAACCACTGTACTGGGCAATTTGTCACATTTTAAGACTTGATAGCAATACATTTGGATCAAAAAGAAGTCCAGATTGGAGAAAAATCATTCATAACAGATCAATAAAAAGCACATGACTGTAGCTATATGTTTGTGTATGCTCATGCATGGGATCAACAACACTGAAAGGTAGATTTCCCAGTTCTTTAGCCTTATCTCACATTAGTTATTGCAAACCTATGGTTTGTAGGCACATTTCTGCACAGGTTAAAGCCAATAAGAACTAAGGAGACATGTGAGTCACATCTGCACCAGCACAGGGTTGGTTTTTTTTTTTTTTGGTTTTTCGAGACAGGGTTTCTCTGTGTAGCTTTGTGCCTTTCCTGGATGGAACTCACTTGGTAGCCCAGGCTGGCCTCGAACTCACAGAGATCCGCTTGCCTCTGCCTCCCGAGTGCTGGGATTAAAGGCTTGCGCCACCACCCCCCGGCTCAGCACAGGGGTTTAGCACTACCCTTTGCATCCTGAAACGGTTTTGTCCATGGACAGCTTTGTGTCTGAATAGTCCAAGCTGCAGCTCCCGCTCACTGTAGTGTGCTCTTTCCGTCACAATCGCCAGACCGCTGCGGGCCTGGGGGCTCACCTTGTGGATCATCTCCTGTGGGCCTGGGGGCTCACCTTGTGGATCATCTCCTGCGGGCCTGGGGGCTCACCTTGTGGATCATCTCCTGCAGTTTCTCTGCCAGTCCTGTCTGCTACTGAGCCTGAGCTCCCTCAAACAGCTATGTGGTCTCCTGCAAATCAACAGCAGTGAGGTCACAGCAGATATTGCATTTCTCTCTTAAACGTAACACTTGATTTCCACAAAGGCTAGATCGACAGTTAGGCTAATTTTCTTAGCCTTGATTTTACCTGTCCTCAATGGACATTGCTTTTCAGATTAGCCCACCTTTGAGAGCTCAGCTTGCCCGTGGCAAGGATCCCACAGGTGTGACAAAACCCACAGGGAGCACAACACCTTAGATACATTTGGACTTTCACAGTGAGTTTTTTTACGAGGGTATTGGGCCATTATTCCTTATTTAAGCCATTGTTCAGCTTGTAAAGCTTAATTTCAAAGTACTGAAGAGAAAGTCACATCTTTACTTCACTGTCTGAGCACCAGCTGGGTGAGATGATGGGCAGCGGGCAGGGATTTTTCCACACATAGAGAGGAAAGAAAGCAAATAGGAAATATTTCATGATCCCACATCCCTAATTAAAACAGTGGCCATTTTAACAAGGTTTTTCTTTCTTCTTCTCTCAAGATAAGTAAGGTGTTATCTGAAATGCCTAGAACAGTGTATCTTCTATATATCTTTTATCTGGACAAAGACCAATTAAGTAGATAGCTATTTTCCATTATTAACCTGCTTATACTGCAGCAATTATACTTTATTCTTACAAACAGCCCAGTTCAGTTTTTGTATACATCTGAAAGAATGAATCGTCAGAACATTATAAAATTATTGCCTCTTAATTCAGTTTGCTGGTAACCAGCTCATTTATTTTAATGCAGACATACCTCTTTCACTGTAGACGTTAAGATATTATATGTGAAAATGAAAAAGCTTGTTCTACAATGATAAATACAAAAGATGCTCTTAGAACCTACTTAGTGTGGGTCTTTAAAAAATTAACATGTTAGCCCTGGGTGTTCAGAAGAGAGCACATGCCTAGCATCAATGGAGCCCTTGGCTTGATGCATAACACTACAAAAAATAAAAGGAAAAGAAAAAGAAAAGCTGAGTGCTTGCTTGAGGGATAATACGTTTACATCTGTGAAATTCAGTTAATTTTGGAAATAGAGCTGCAAGATAATCATTATTTTAATATTGGGTCATGTATTTGACATCACTAATAAATGTTGGGTAATTCTGCAGTTATTCCAATGAGCATTGACAATAGTGATCGTGTAAGTTTTTGCAAGATTTTAGAAATTTATCAATAACATGGGCGTGGGGACCCACAGAGGCTACCTAGTAAGGCCTGACTCAAGGTCAGAAAGTCTGAGCTTGCTTTGCCCAGCAAGACTGTGTAATAGGATGATTTGGCCAAAGGTGTGGTTACCAGGTGTTTTGAAGGGTCTACACTTGCTGGTACTTTATACCTCGACCTTGAAAGTGGGAGGTCTCTACCCCTCACCTTGCTCATGTGTAAAGGCCAAAATGAATAAACTAGGATGACTGGGTATTGACCCGGAGCTCTCCAGAAGCTATCCTATGTCTTTGTCTTTTTCTTCATCTATGTCTATATTTCTTCCTATTATTTCTCAGTTCCTTACTCCTCCATTCAAGAACCCTTCAACAGGTCAGGGCTGGTCCCTGACACGTAGGAGAATGGGAGTATGTGCATATGAAAACAATGCACTTTGTTAAATAGAAAAAGAAAATAGAATCAGCGACGACACATAGGTGACCAGAGAGTAACTCTTTATAATTAGAATGATGACCTTAGCTTGAAACATCCCATAATATTTATGCTTTCTCCATTTTTTACCTTCTACCAGAGTTTAACATTGGAAATTTATTATAACTTTGTATATGTTTCCCTGTGGTGGAGTCTGATTATTTATTGTGGGGAGTTCTCCTAGTATTTCAGTGGTTTTCAGTTCTTACAGATGATTCATGAGTTTCAAATTTCATTAAGTTGTCTTTAAATTCTACTACTCTTTATGGGGATGTTGCTAGAGTAGGGTCCAGAATGTAACATGTGACTGACTATCGTGTCTGTCCTCTTCTGGTGTGAGTGGTCTTCATGTACCATGAGAGAGGAATGGAAGAAAAACAATTAACTTAGTGAAAGGAGTGGAGTGCTTCCGTTCTCCTGAGTGCCCACATCCCAACCCCTATCCCCAACCACCAGAAAAGGAATAGGGGTAAGCAAAGCAGGGATGAATCTGGGAAGCATGCACTCATACTGTCTACTTACTCCTTTGGTTTGTGTGGACCCTTTGTCTACTCCATTTTCTGTGTAGCTTTACAGAGAAGTGATATTAAGTTTTGCTTTTTTCATTGTCAACTTTACTTTTCTTGATTCTTCCCTGAAGGTCACCCTAGACACACAGGACAATGGAGCCTCCCTAAGTTTTCTTTGTTGTTGCTGCATTTTCACACGGTGACCTTGAAGGGTGGCCTAGTTTGACTGCGGAGAGCTTGTTGAGAGGCGCTTGTGTGGAGTGGGGACTGGCATAGAGATGGGCGAGCAGCAGCTCACAGCCTGCTCCCTGTGAGTGTTGTTTTCTGTTGCTGCTCAACTGCGATAACCTTTGCTGCCTGGCTATAGCTATAGACCAGACAGAGTCCAATTCCTCGGGAAGAGGGCAGGCTAGGAGTGTTTAAAAGACTTCGGTGAGGAAAAGCAGGACATGCTTATATATGTAGGTGCTCAGAATGCCACTAGACTCTTCTTACATTCTTGGTTCTATTCAGTCCCTCAGTCAGCAAGAATAATGAGGGGAGAGGCTTAACAAACTCAGCAGGAGTATTTTTTGTCTTTGCCATTAGGTTATGTAAACTATACTGTACCTCAGAAGCAAGAAAATCAAGATTTTTCTCTTAAAAACTAGAATAATGCTTGGAGCCAAAGTTAGGGTGTGGCCACACAAGCCAGTGAATTAGCTGCACCATTTGATTGCTGTTGTCTATTGCTTGTTACTTAGCAGAGCTTAAGACAATTACAGGTCCAAGTTTTATGAGTTTTTGTGTATGTAAAGAAGATCCTGATATTTCAATTCATATTCCAAATAGTCTGATTTTCAAACATTTGCCACCTTCTAAATGAGGCAGAAGGTACAATATCAACCAACAAAGCAGCCCTCCTCCCATACTTCCTCAATTAGGTTTTAGTTGAGAGCCATTTAAGGCAAGAACAAAATTAGATGACAAAGGACAGCAGACAGAACAAGATTCTGGAGTGCTATTGTGACTTCAATGCCAGAAATCTTCAGTTTGGTTTTTTATTTGTTGTATGTATCACCAAATTTTGGTTAATGTGCCAAATCCTCGTATTATTTTTATTAGTTTAGGTTTATTTTGTTATTGCTTAATAAATACATTTACTTTGAATTCTTATTCTCCACACAGGATTCTGTGTTTTTTATTAGTGTGGGTGTATACTTGGAAAAGCTTTTGTGGTTCACTATTTAGGAGAGGTTTTGTTTCCAGACTACTGGCTGAATACCCAAGAAATATCCACCATTGTTGATATCCAAGCAAAATACACACTGTTGGGTCTCATTGCTTAAATATTCCCACTTCTAAAATTACCACTACGCCACTGGGGGTGAATGAATACACGATTACAATTTCAATTTGACAGTTTTAAAGGAAATGGCATGGGGATTTAATTAGACCCTCTCCATGTGCTTCATTGATTCTCAGATGGGTTTTCATTCTAGCATAAGCAGATGTGGAGTTTAACATGGAACTTAGGTTTTCTTATACCTCGGCTGGCATATTTAAATGAGTGTAGCAACAGACAGCGCCTGGAGAGTCCACTCCCAAAGAAAACTGGTGGGGGGTGCTAGGAAGTAGTTCTGGTTTTAATCTGTCACCTTTGTGAAATAAGAGGCCTGAAACTATTAAGAAAATAAGGATTTTTTGGGGGTCATGGTTTTTTGATATAGAATGAAAGGGAAATTAAGCTATAGTCAAATATTTTCATTTGGAGCTGTAGCAGAATCTTCTTGAGTTTACTGGAAAAGAAATATTGTAATTATATATTTTGGGACTAGATAAATTGTCCACTTGACATAGACATGAAGCTTTTATTAAAAGAAGTTACTGAATCTGGGTATGCTGGCACACGCCTTTAATCCCAACACATGGGGAGAAGCAGGTAGATCAGGAGTTTGGCCTATATAGAGAGGTCAGGCTAGTCAGAGTTGTACAGTAAGATTGTCTCAACAAAACAAAACAAGAAAAACAAATTCCAGAAGATATTAAGAGTGAAATGTATTATAAATTTTGAAATATATTTTCTCTCAAAGTGTAATGTGTTCTTTTTTTTTTTTTTTTTTTTTTTTTTTTGGTTTTTCGAGACAGGGTTTCTCTGTGTAGCTTTGCGCCTTTCCTGGAACTCACTCTGTAGTCCATGCTGGCCTCGAACTCACAGAGATCCGCCTGCCTCTGCCTCCGGAGTGCTGGGATTAAAGGCGTACGCCACCATCGCCCGGCAGTGTGTTCTTACTCTAAAAGTCTTCAAGTAACACTATTTCTCCAAATAAATAAACACTTAAGTTTTCTAGGAGCTGAATTTGGTTATGAATTAGTAGCAACAAGTGACTGAAACTGACCACAAATGTCTCAGAGGCATGCACCACCAGCGGTTTCACTGGACATGCAGTTGAGATTGTCACCACACACTCCACGGTGTACTCTGAAGAACTGTCTAATTTAAGTCATCAGGTCCTGCACAGTAGGGCCTGTGCAAAGACCCTCTGGTAATTGCATTGTGCTAGGCTGACTCCATGGTCTCAGCCTTTCTTTCCCCCTCTCTTCCTTTGTCCCTCTCTTACTTTCTTCTAATTTTATTTCTTTTCATGCAGACACTATGTTATCTATCTATCTATCTATCTATCTATCTATCTATCTATCTATCTAT
>CABHPQ010002349.1:2702-35780 GCA_902168405.1 Peromyscus aztecus | reverse complement strand
TCTTCTTCTTCTTCTTCTTCTTCTTCTTCTTCTTCTTCTTCTTCTTCTTCTTCTTCTTCTTCTTGTAGAAAAAAAAATTAGAAGCACCTCATCTAACCTGGGTAAATGCTTAACAAATGCTAATTTCTTTCAAATACACCATTTTTCTGTAGTAAAACATTTAGGAGTGGAAAAAAGTGGTTACAACATTCCCAGTAATTTACAGTGGAACACAACAGCATATTGAAATCAAGCAGGAAAGGCCGAGTTGTGTGTTTAGTGAAAGAGAATATAAAGAGAGAAACTGATGTGCTAGTCATATAGCTAACTCCAGTTTTCTCCTTCTGACTCTGTTTAGATCAGTGGGATATGTCTCCAGACAAGAAAGGAGAAAACCCTCTCCTCCCTCAGTGCTGGGTTTTGGGTGCCTTCATGTCCCTAGCCTCTGGGTGAGGTTAATTGTTTTGGAAAAGCCACAGTTTCCAAACATCTCAATGCTTCCTTGCTAAATCACATTCAAGACACTAATTTCATTTCTTTTCTGGCTGTGTATAGGTGAATTAGCAAAACGCCACTCCTGTATTGTTTCCCAGTCTTCAAGTGAAGTCTAATTAAAGAAATATATAGTTTTTATTGAGCTGCAAGAAAAAGGGACATGGGGCACAATTAAGTTTGCATCAATAATTAATGACATAAAATTATTAATGTAGCAAATATTCCACATTAATAAGAAATATATTTTGTCACCAACTGCTGCATAAAATCTTCCATAATCTATAATCCAAAAGGAAAAATGGAAAAGGAAAATAAAAAAGGCATTATATTACTGCCTGAGTTTATTGGTGCTAGAAATAAGATGTTTTCACATTTCTCCAGTAAAATTTCTAAGGGGAAATTGTTCTGAATCAGTTCTTAAAAGGTGAGTGATACAAGTATATTAATGATAAAAATTTATTTTCTGTAACATGATTTTTACTAGAGGGCTATAATACTTATTAATCTGTCTAATAGTTTCTCTGATAGATGAGGACACATTAAAGAAAAGACAGGCCAGGGGCTCCCTTATGCCAATTTCCCATCTTCTCTGGCAGAACTTGAATTATTCTGTTCTTGCTTTTAGGAGAGGGGGGTTTGACATCAAAACCAGCTTTGTGTTTCATGGATCCCTCTTCAGAAAGTTTTCTTAGTCACTAAAAGTCCCTTGGGAAATTTAAAAAATGAGGCTGTGTCTCCTGGCCCTCAATCCCCAGTACTCTCTAGCCTATATGTCTTTCTTTTTTTCCATCACAATTCGACAACTGGCTAGTTCAATTGACTGTTTACACTATGTGATACATCTTAGGCACCAATAACTGAGGAATAAATCATAATGAGGTTGTCAGTTTTGCCTTGGGAGGGATGTCAAAAGAAATTCTGAGCCAGGGTTCCATAGCCAAACGGAAAGGAACCCTATTGAGGGCTTCCATGAACCATGGACCCCAGAAGGCTCACTACCTGAAAACTATGGCCTCCATGAAGACAAAGGATGGTCAGTTCCCGTGGAGCTTGGGTACTAGGGGGAGAGGGACATCAAATGAGAGAACTAAGGTACAGGCATTGTAGCACAGTTTATCATGTGTCTGCATGTTTTCCAGAACATGTGGCTCATGTTCTTCCAGGGATTGAGATTTTTTTGTGTCACAATCCCAATGGGCTGTCAGGAGACGTAGGCAGTGCTGTTTCTAACAGCACTGACACACCCTCCGTCTAGTTTCTATGAGATCTGAGATGATGGCCACTTTTCCAGAAATGTATATACTTTACACGTGGGTTTGAACTAGATGAGGGGGAATGGCCCATGCCTTCCATTTTAATGTTGTGTTGAGCTTATGTTTCTTAGCTTTGTAAACCAAGCCCACTAGGAGAGGTGAGGCAAACATGAATTATATGATTGCCGTAAATACGTGTAGGTTCAATGACCTCTGGCTCTTGATGCTCCTCCTTCCCATTAAGGTGGCAAAGAGTTGTTTTGTCTGAATCAAGATAAAAATGGACAATATGTAAACATTAGCAACCATATCTCTATTGATGAAATCAGTTTTTAAAGAACAAATATCCACTGTAGGAAAATGACTGCAGACCTTATAAGTAAAAGACCCGAAACCTTCTGGTTGATAACTAGGAGAAAAACAAAATGGCTTGGTAGATTCTGCAGTTACTGGAGGAAAGAACTAATGAAATAAAACAGAAAACTAAATGTGGACATTTAACAGTTTGACGAATTTGAAAAGGCTTCATGAAAAATGTGACATTTAAGATCGTCATAATTGGTTGGCTGAGACATGTAGCAGAGGGAGGAGCAAGGGAGGCTACATTCTTGGAGGTATGAAAGGGCGTATGAGCAGAGGACATCTGGCTTGTTAGGAATAGCACGTGTTTCAAAGAGCTGGAACAATTTCCCAACAGGCCTATGGAGCGAGGATGGGAAGGTTGCATAATTTTGAAGCTGCCTTAAAATGACAAGCAAGGGAAGCTCCTGAACCAGCTCTTGGAGGGACTGCTGGGCATGTCAGAGCTGAAGCACAGTCCCTGAGTATTGTCTCATTCGTTCACTTGCTGAGTTCCTGGTGCTGAGGACTGAATGGAGAGCCTGACCTGTTCTTCCACTGAGTTGGATGCAAAGAGCCTGGTCTTGTGCCCCAGTGAAGTGTATTGCAGTCCCATTGAGCAGCAGCCCTTGAAGTTGGGTTCTCTAGTATTAGTTTGTTTTCTGTCTCTGTCTTTCATGGTTATTTGCTGATAATAAGTGTTGAGAATCAAATCAGCGCTGATCAACATTTTGTGTGCTGTCTTTTTTAGCTTGTCACAAAGAGGGAGTATGAGGAAGTACGAGACTTTTGGATCTTAGATGTTCTCCTAAAGCATAGGTGAAGTTGAAGTTGTATTTCCTGGCCTGTGGTAGAACTGTGAGGTAGCTGGAACTTAAAGAGGTTAGACCTAGTGAGACCAAGCTACGTCATCAGAGGTGGTTCCTAGGAGAAGACACTGGAATTCAAGCTCCTCCTTTGTCTCCTATCTTTAAAAAGGTTTATTTTATTTTATTTACTTTTAATTTAAAATTTTACTTAAAATATTACATGACTAATGTACATATTTGTATATAATATAGTATGTAATATATATGTATATATGTTTATCATGGTTGTCAATTCCACAACATCTGGTATCAACTAAATCACAAGTATCCGGGCACACCTGTGAGGAATTTTTCTTGATTGAATCATTTTAGCTTAGAGGACCCATTCTAATTTGGGCAACACCTTCTGGTGGCAACCCACATAAAAGGACATGAAAGAAGGAAGGTTTTGTTTTTTACCTGCTTGCCCTCACTCTCACTGGCAAGTTCATCTATTCTAATGCTGAGGTACTCCTTTGCTGGTGTTAGAACTTACTTCTTCAGGATTCCAGGGTAGACTGAAGACCAGCTGAGATATCCAGCCTGGTGGCATGAACAGCGTCAGATTCTTTGCCTTTCTGTCAGGGGGAAGCCAATGTTAGACTAGCCAGACCACAGCCTGTGAGTCACTCTAATACACACACACACACACACACACACACACACACACACAAACACCACACACACTCATTTTGTCAAATCCTCTAGAGAACCCTAATACAAACACACACATAAGCACTCAGAGTGTGCGTGTTGGTTCACCTCTGGGGAAAACTGATTCTCCTTCTCTCAGCAGTTATTAATTGCCCAGAAACTGCTAGTTTACCTTCCGCTTTTATGAATTTTACTGCTTAGATTTCACATCTAAGAAAGATCATACAATGTTTATCTTCTTGTGCTCAGCTTTAGAAATCCAGCTATGGCTTCTTTTGCTTGACCTATCCCTTCTACTTCTCTCCAAGAACACTCCTATAGTGTCGGTTCTACTGTGGACTTACGAACCCATGATCTAAATAAAAATCTAATCCTAAAGCTCTCAGCGGGAAGACACCTTGGAAATCAGTTCCACTTATTGCTTACTTTCCAAGTGTGTCCGTGCATCATAACCCCAGCCTAATTACTGAGACGCTAGTAGGGGATAACAGCAAAAGATAGGCTTTTAAATACTTTTTCTTGAGGGGCCTGAAACTTCAGTCATATGAAATATAAAGCAATTAGAGAGGTAATATGTGTCATTGAGAGCAAAGTTTTATATCCTAAAAGGTTGGTAGAGTGGGAAAAGGAGACAGAATATGACCTTGAGAATCAGGTAGAACTGAGTTTGGAAATATAAATGGGCATTTGGTCGTGGGCGACGAAAAAGCGCCAGGAATGAAGACGCTGACTTGCAGGAGTTTTCTTTCCCTGTGTGTGCCTGTCTCCTGTTGCCATTTAGTCTTGGCCCTTGCAAATAACTGGTCCCCATGAGGCTCAGCGTCGGAACATACTCTCACATCTGATATCAAGCGAAGCACAGGTACAAGGTTAAAGACATCAGTTATGGGCAGTGCAAGGGAGAACTTGTGCAAGACAGTGATTCTAACCTCAGATATCCTTCCCCATCAGCTTTGGCTAATTTAATGTGTGGGTGGAGGTGCAAGATTGAAAATCTCTTGAAGCCAGTAGGGTAGTATTTAACTTCAAGAGGGTGCGATTTCTGTTGTATAACTTGAAAAAAAGTGGTTGCACCACAAATCTTTATGTCACTTACATTTGGAATCTGCTTGACGATACTAATGTTGGATTTTTTAACCAATGATATCAGGTAAATCGTCTGTGAGGTTATTGTTTGTTGTTTCTTCTCTTTCTCTTTGTTGATACAGGTCACTTTATGTGAGACAGGGGACCATCTAGAGACAAGTGCTCTTTACAACTCCTGAAAGATCTCTGCCCTCTTGCTCTCTCTCTTTAGCTGCCCACAAGCTGTACCTGAAAGACTCTCCTGGTAATTAGTCTTTCTCCACGTGTAGAGCAATGCCCTCAGAGTTAACATTCAAATAACTTGAGGGAATGGCAATGCCTTGTCCCTCTTCTCAGCTTCAGACTGAATTGAAGCTGTAAGGATATTTTCTGCAAGGAATTCTCGGTGGCTCTACGATGCATGGAGAGTTGAGAGCCATTGATTTAAGTCTTCATATTTAGAAAGGTGGATGTAATGGGGTTTAGTCATGATATAAATATCATAATGGAAAAGGTTATCAAGTTGAGCCAGTATAAACCTTCTAAGGGATACTGAAAAGTGTCCCAATAGGCTCCCGATTCCACATTGAAAAGCAGAAGGCTCTCAGGTGCTTGCTTAAAGACTTAAAAAAAAAAAAAAACAAAGAACCTGGGTCCTTTCTCTAAATTGTGAATATTTTCTGTTGGGTTTATTATATTTGATTTGCTAAAATAGAGCTTTGGGAAGGAGTTTCATTGGCTATCCAACCCAAAAAGCCTGTTTCTATCACTTTATATTGTTCTATTTCATTTTTTTTTTCAAAATACACTCTCTAAAAATCCTCTTGTTTATTATCTTTTTCATACTAGGAATTAATTCAGCAAGAGTGGCGCCTCTGCCCTCCTGTGCACTGTTGCATCCTCAGAATCTAGACTAGTGATTTGCATAGAGTAGCTGAATACGTGAATGAATCGCTGAGGACTTAGCATTCTACAGTCATGTCAGTACCACCATACACTCCGTGTCTAGATGACAGTGGGATGGGGACACTTTTAATAGGATAAAAGGTAGTTCAGAGCAGCAGCTGCCTTTGAGACAGAAAATCAATTTACACCTTGGATGACATTTTCAAAAGAAGTGTATCTGGTAGCATGGAATCTTCTATTTGACAGGGCCTATGTCAAAATACTAGGCTGCCTGGATGAGTGGCCCACTTTCTGTAGAGAGGTCCTGCCATTCAAAAATGCCCTAAACTGTACGTATGATTTAGTTCTTGTTTAAGTAGATTCTCTGCCTACACAAATAAGAAAGAAGCAATGGCCTTGGGAGTCTACTTAGGTTCAGCAAAGAATTTGCATGTGAAAACACGTGTGCACACAGTTCACAACTTAGTGGGAAAAGTAATGTGCAATGCAGATTCTTCAAGTTAGCTCCTAGTTATAGTAATATTTTGTGGTACTTGGGTGGAGGAGGCCTGTCTGGTATGTTCCCACATATTTGAAATACAACCAATTCACAATAAGATGAAGACAATATTTTTAAAAAAATACACCACCAGTCACAACATCTGAAAGAGAGGTTAAGTGAATGAACGTGCTACATATACCGTTATGTTATGGGATGCCTCTCCTCGGGCTATTTGTTATCTGGGAAAATCATTGTCAAAGCAGTTTAGCTAATTCATTTCCATGTTTGGAATTAAGCACTTTTAACAGTTATCTTCTTCCCCTTGTCTGTCTGAGACAACCCTTACTCTGTCAGTAAGGGGCTGGCTGCTGTCAAAATTGAGATAGGCCCGTCAGCCTCCTGCTGTTAACTGTGAAGATAAAGGAAGCCAGACCCTGCCTAGACCCAGAGGGAAGAGCCAAGGAGCCAAGGTTGGTTTTATTTTTGGGTGGAGCTAAAAACTATATGTGTGAGTTTAATATCTTTAATTGTATACACGTCTACTTCCCCTCTCCAAGTGGCCATGTGAACACACATCCAACACAGTTTCTTTCATGTGGAGGTCAAGGTATGCTTTATAACCGGAGAAGATAGACTACTCTACATAGTTAAATTTTGATAAGTGTTTTCAGAGATTTGAAAACAACTGATAATAGATTCTTTCCTGAGACAGAAAAGTAAAGGAGCTAACAGAGTTTTGAACATGTGCCTGTTTCTGTATTATAATAAACATACTTCAACTTGTCATTTAATTTTAAACTTAGATTAGAGTTTCGTAGAAGATCTCAGATACCTGAAAGTAGATGGTAATAGAAAACTCTGAAATGGAAGTCCAAGGTTTTTTTTGTTTGTTTTTTGTTTTTGTTTTTGTTTTTTCCTTTGTTTTTGTTTTTGGGACAATTTGTCAACTTTAGAATTTTCTGTAAGGCTGGATTTCTTTTTATAAATTAACACAAGCTTTATATATCTAGACTTTTATCCTTGAATACCCACTGACTCTGAAATATAAAAATATTAATTAACTTAAATAGAAAAATCGGTACAACATAAGTTAAAGTCATATTAAAATACTGTTATTAAGTTATTGACCTTTGCAATTATATGTTGCAATACAAGGCGGCCCCTTTTGACCTATCCCAGGCATTATGTCAATTGATTAAATGCTCTGAGACAATGAAATGCAAAAAGACAACTTTATTATAATGCTCCAGGCAGGGAATATTTTTATTTTGCTATTAGGAGCACATGCACATGTCAATGACCAATTCCATTTGGAAAAAAGACACTCTGGGGGATATGAATGATCAGGGAAAGCCTCCCAGGTGAAGCTTGGGTGTCAAGTACCCACCTCTGCTATTTTTAGCTGACATTAGGAGTCACAGGGATAGCATTCTTAGGCTTTTTTTTTTTTAAATCTGGTTCAGAGCTGCTTCTAGAGGTCTGAGGCTGGTACAACCCTGCAGGGGTGGCATCTTTGGTAGACTTTGCTGGGAACGTCTTCTGCTTGTACCCCTGCACTTTGTGACATCAAGCAAATTAGGAAAAGTGTCTGAGAAGTATCACATCCTCCTGTGTGTTTTCCTGCGAGCCACTCTGGGCACACTCAGGATGCATTTCTTTGTAAGTGCTTTGGCAGTTAAAGGGCTGACTTCTGGTAGGTCTGCTGGAGACTCCATCTTTCTGTCATGATGGGGACAGTCTGAAGGGAAAAGGGAATAATTTTCTTTCTTTCTTTCTTTTTTTTTTCACCAGAAAAGTATCTTCCTATAAAAAACAGTGAAATCCATCTTCATAACTTCCAGGTAAGAGATAAGAAACCCTGGGTGATAGAGAAATACATTTGATATTTGAGAACAGTTGGTGATAAAATCAGCTTGACCAAATAGCTATAATTTGATCATCTCTACAAAAGCTGGTTGCCTGGAAGGCAGAACCAAATCCCTAATCACTTGAAAAATGTTCTGCTTAGTGGAACCATAGACACACAGTCTCACATTTCATGAATGTTAGGTCAGGAAGCTGTTACTTCCTGGGCCAAACAGCTTTACAATGGCCCACAGATCTGTCTCTTCAAGGAATGAGCAGCAATTTGGGATGTCCCCAAAAATCTTGATTCACATAATATTTTATGTATCTGCTTTGGGCTAAATAATCATGTTTCTCTGAACTTTTCATTGAATTTTTATTCCAACTCTATTTATCTTGCTCCAAAATGTTCATTTTAAAATGTGAAAAACATAAAATGAGCATAATGTTTAAAAGTACTTATAAAGTTGGCTATGAGAAAGAAATTGAACAATTCTTGACTTGTGAATAAATTTTCTATGCTTTAAAACAATACCAGTTCGCCATCGTTTTCCACAAGCAAATGTAATGGTGGGTCAAACTTCCTATGAGGATGATTTTGTTATGCTTCCATTAACAGTCTTCAAAAGTAGAACACATCCATTGCTGCATACATAAGCTGAACTCTACTGGTAACACAGAGGCCTTTTCTGTCTCGGAGTTCACAGTCAATCTGGATATGAATGGTAATCATACAATTATAACCCAGTTGTATGTGGATTCGAAGTAGGGAGAAGAATGTTGTCATTGAAGTCACAGGGATGAAAGTGATCAAGTCCACCTTCTTGGAGGAGGTACTTTTGAATCTTAAGGCCTCACAAACTCCTGCTGGAAAGGAATGAATGAATGAGCTACAATGCAGTGATGACCACAGATACCCAACTCTCGGTGCTTCCCTATCCAAGGTGTGTTCTAGTTTCTCCCAGGTTTAAAACAAGAAGAGCAATAGGACACCAACTGCTAGCACACAGTGGAATTCTTTCCTTTTAAAAGATTTCTTTGGGACATTTGCTGCTTTATCTCACAATTTAGAGATGTATTCACCCTCCCCATTCATAGCTGATTATGCAGCTGCTGGCTCTTTAGGGGTAAGTCAGTTTCTTCTCAACAAATACTTAGGGTGGTTAATAAACAATGTTGCTATTGTTTTTATTTTCATTTGTAGTAGGAATGAAGAGTCCTAGGAAATCTTTGAAAATTATGTTTGTCTAGAGACAACAATTTAGAAGAGCAAATTATTTGGCAAGTACTTTGAAGCAAATGGACACAGATATTAGTATTTATTGTGCTTATAAGTTTTGTTTTGACTGTAAAATATAAAGCATCACTAGTCAGTAAATCAAAGCTTGGAAACTGGCAATTGTGAACACAGTTGGCTGCAGTATTAAGAGAACAGAGATTAGAGTGTAAGTGAGATTCCTTTTATGATAAATTATCTAGCTCCTGGCTACCGTATATGAGCTCTATTAACTGCCTATAAATTGTTCATCATAAAATCTAGTTCATTCGTGTTAATTAGGCCAAGGCTTTTAGAAAGTCTTTTTTTCCTCTTCTCTGTGAAAGCCTAGGTTGACAGGAGAATAGCTGTATGAGAATATCAAGCAAAAAAGAGATCCTTTGCCAGCCTTGGTGTTGTGTTCCTTAAAAAACCCATGATTAAAAAAAAACTCCCAAATTAAAAATTACCTTAACTTTTTAATCAGTGAAAATGTAAATCACTCTACTGTAGTCGTCAAAGGTTCAAGAGATCCAAAATAATTGTATCTTTTTGCTGTGAATTCTGCCAATCAATAATTTGCAATAAGGAAAAGGTGTATATATAAAAGAAGTAGATATGCCCATTAGAATGAGGGAGGAATATGCGAATTCCAGAAAGACAAATGGATATATCATCTTCTGCCAGAGTGGTCCTCTATGTCATTTTATTATGTATTTTGTCTGTGAAGCTGAATTTCTATGCAAAATGATCTTTGAAGAAGTCTTGCGTGTGTTACTGATCACCTTTGTGTTTTTCACCCTCTCTTTTGCTTTTTGTGGTACTCACATGAGTGATCAACCGGCAGGCAGTGAATGTTATGTTTACATTATCTCATAGTTTGCATTGCTAACTGGCTCCCTTGACACCATTTAAGGTGCATCCCTAATCAACTCCCATGCTTCCCACTTCCCTTACAACCTCTGCATTTTATGAAGGGTAGACACGCTGTGCCCCAGTTCTGGACGCCAAAGTGGTTGTGACTTCAGCGAGTCCCAGTAGTCAGAGTCACAGGCTGAGTCAAGCTGTGTGATTGCTCCCCCGAGATGCAGTTAGCAAGCCTCCTTGACAGAGGCCAGAGGCAAGGAACAGTCAAAGGCTAGGAAACTGTGTGTTTGCACACATCCCCATGCTTAACACCCATTAAGGTGCAATTAAGAATGTCCAGAAACTTCATTGTATTTATGAACCCCAAACAATAGCACAAGTTGGGGGAAGGAAGAAAATTCAGTTCTAACCAAAGGGAAGTCCTGTGTGTTTAAAATAATGAGATTTTATTTTATGTTACTGCATATTTTCCATTGACAGTGCTAATATTAGCAAACAGTTAAAGAAACTGTAAAACAATTGGGCAAATTGTGCTTAATTTCCACGATCATTTGGGCACATTAAGTTTGACTCCCTATTTCCAATTCATATCTTGACTGTAGACTATTCTCCAGTGCAGCTCCTGGGTGATCTTGCCACTTCAGGAGACTGCAGGACAGATGAGAGTGCACATATATTCATTCTAAATCAGATCTTCGGAAGACACTGCTGTTCACTGCACTGCACAATAGCGCGGGCCCCACAGCGGGCTGACTTGGGTGGACGGTGGTTCACGCCAGTGAGTTTCAAACCAGGCTACACTAACGCCCTGGAGGCCTTTACAAAGAATACCTTGGGGGCACAGATTGTAATAGGTTTTAAGAACCTTCATTTTCTGGCTGTAGAGAGATTTCCTGAATTCGGCTTAGCTCTGTATTGCTTGACTTATTCTTCCCTTTGGAAAGACTAAAATGAGAAGCTATTGAAACATGCTATTTCTTTAAAAATTTTCAAATGAAATGAGGGTTTTTTTTCCCTAAAAAACAAACATTATCACCCTTTCCTGTCAACATTACCATCATCACTGATATTAAACCTCAGATTATTTCTCATGGTTAGTGGTCCCCGTTTTTCACCAGATAATCACATTTTTTTTTTTACTAGCCTTCCTGTTTAAGAGTTAAATGGAGAAAAAGAAATGAACAAATGTGAGATTTGGAAAAGAAATATTCTCTTTGAGTGAAATCTCTTCCAACTTTGGTGATGGGTATGCAGCAGTGGTTTAGGCATGTGAAGAGAAGCCTGGTACACAGGAGTGGAAGGATCTTGGAGGTGAGCTTTTCTAGTCATTTCATCCCCAAATAGGCCACACTACTTAAGCTTTTTGTATGTATGTACGTATATATGCATGCATGTATGCATGCATGCATTTGAAATGGGATTTCACGCTACAGCCCTGGTTGGCCTTGAACTCACAAAGACCTGCTTGTCTCTGCTGGGATAAAAGGTGGTGTGCCAATGTCCAGCTTAAACTCAGTTCTCTTTGACAAGGACTAGTCACATGGTACCATGTAAAAGCAAGGAGAGAAAAGTGGAGTCTTGGGCCGACAGTTCATCTTCCAGAAGTAGCCCTGCACTGTGCAAGGGAGCAATCATCTTTGTTGGAGCTGGTGGTCACCCACAAAGCTGTGTTACCTGTATCCTAGGAAATGGCTGTGGAGCTGGAACTCCTTGAATTCTATTTACAACTGATGCTTGCTGGGAAGGGGAGAATTTAGTTTTCTCCTATGGAGTGTCCTCGTGTTTATCAGCCACACTCCAAGGCAGGCTCCATGCACAGGAGTAGTTCTCAACATAAAGAGAACTCCATTTTTCTTGCATGCATTTTGTTTTGTTTTTGACATTTTTTTGTCTTATTGGGTTATGTTATATTGGTTTGCTTTGATTTCTTGTTTTATTTTTGGAAGAGAAACAGAGTGAGATCATTTCTAAGTTATGCACCAAGTTTCTGATTCTCAAACATGCCCTCTGTGCAATCAAGTATTCACTTGGTTGAGGAGGAAGAGTCCATACAACAGGCTGGCTGACTGAATTAACAAGTGTTTGCTAAATGAAAATGGATGCCATGGCACAACTACGCAATATTTCTATGTAGACAGCGCATTTCAGCTGGTACAAATTTTGTTATAGTTTATTATTTGTTTTTCTGTCATTTCTTTCCTGATTTGCTTTCTTTAATTATTTCTAGAATACTCTATTGTCCCTATTACTCAAGAAAATGCTTCATTTGGATTTTGACTGGGATTTTTTAAAGACTAGGCTTGTTTTCAGTATTTTCCAACTGGAAATTAGTGGGCATATTTTATTTTTACTGTCAGTCCTGATGGGATCAATCCTATAGACCAATTTTTTAAAACAATAACACAACTTGTATTTTAAGTTTTCATGTGTGCATGTACATATATATGTATATATATATATACATGTATATATATATATACATATATATGTGCATGTTCGTCTGCATGTGGGCACATATGTGTGTGGGTGTGTGTTTGCATGTGTGAGCATGCATCTTGAGGGCCAGGTGGTAGGGTAGAACATATGTAGTGTTAAAGTAGAAGGAAAGAATACCGGGGGTGGAAAGAATAGAGGTAGCTGGGGGCTGGAGAGTGCCAAAACTCTTTTCCAATTTGTTTGCTCACTTTCCCCGACAAAGTAGCTGAATAGCTTCTTATCGTCACTAGGAAAATCTAGTTCCCAATGCTTAGTCAATTTCATTAGAAAATGCTAACTTTAATTATGAAATATGACCATTTTTCCTATCACATTTAATGTTTTAATGTAAAAACAACAAGTTATGAGAACAACAGTTATGCTTCAGAAAGAGTATAAATGTACAAAGAGTAAAAAGATAGGAAAAACAGCCAAAGTTCACATTAAGTATGAGTTAACAAAATTAGTCTGGGCATTGTTTAAGCCTCTGTGAGTTTCCTCAAAGCCACTGGCCAGTAGTGCAGCAATCCAACACTCTTATCTGAAAAGAGAAAGCTCTGACATTGGCATTAAAGGACATGGCTCCTTTCTCTCAATTCCTGATCAAATTTAAGCATGAGAGTTTGGAGCTTACTCATCACAGGAGAAATATCATGAGTTATTTGCTCGCTCTGCTGTAACAGCCCTGGCAAGCCTGGAAGTTATGTTGAGATCGTCAAATCTATGGTCCAGGATCATCTTTGTGAATCATGAAACCATATGCCACTGGTTGTCTGAGTTGAAGGAGAAGGAAAAAAAAAAAGAACCCTCCCCCTTCAAAACGCCCTCAACTCTAAACCAGCAAAGCCCAAGATATGATCAGATTGTGCCAAGGGCCATTTGACCATCTTATACCTTTTCCATCTATGCATTAGAAAAAAAAAACATCTTTGCTACTGCTTGAACCATGTAAAATACCAGAACTCCTGTAGTGCTAACAAGGAATAAAGATCTTGCACCAGATGGTGCCTCTTGTCTCCATCTATCTCTAGCCCAAACAATCTGCCAGAGTTTTGAAGAAAAATGTGATGCGATCGTGTTGCAAAGTGTACGAAGAAACAGTATGAGAAGTAATCTGGCTGAAGCAATGGGACCCAGAAGGAAAGGGCTTATTATCAGCCTTTGAGCCTGTGGATGAGGGCAATGCTATCTACATTTTCTTCTATAAAACAAACGACACACTGAGGTATCAGCATCTTGCTGAGATTTCTCTTTGTGCCTTGGCAACACACTAACAACAGTAAATATGGTAAAATTTTAGGAATTCATCTGGGTATTTTGTTGATACAGCACGAAATATTCCAATGATACGAAGAAGAATCAGCAAAGAAGGAAAGTACTCAAACCTTATACCTACATTCCTTTTTGATATTAATTGGTGGTCTTAATGATAAAAACATGGGTAGAGTTATGGTCCTTTTGCAGAACATTTTAAGTATTTTCTGAAACCTCCTGGATGAGGTGTGTATACGTGTATGTGCATATATGTGTGTGTATTTGTGGTATGTGTGTGTGTTTCTGTGTGGAACTTCTTCTCTATAGGATTTTGCTACAGTGTTGTCAAATATCCTGCAGTCATGTGCTTTGATCAAGGTATCAATATTTTGCTATCAATTTTATCAAGTACTATAGGATATTGAAGTGTTTAAGGTGAAAAAGTTTAATAGCAGAGAAAACAGGTCTTTTTAAAAAACAAGTATGAGAATGTCTCAATAGAAATTATGTCAATAGTAAGCCTGGAAAATAAGCCTAAGCAGATAGGCAGCAGTTGATTGGTGTTCCTAGGGGGTGTGGTCTGATCAGATAGACAGCAGCTGATTGGTGCTTCTAGGGGTGTGGTCTGGAGACCTGTGGTGATCAGAAAACTAGTAGAGATTGGGGATGAGACAATACAAACACTGAGCAACAGAATTTGGAAATGTTCACAGCAGCTGTGACAGACAAGCATGTGATCCTTTACCCAGCACTTCATTGTGTTTAGTTTACAAAATATCAGCCCCGAGCGAACTGCATGAAATAAAACCCTGTTCACTTTTGCAGAGAACTAGTTGAGACGCGGAGTCTACAAATTCATCATTTCATTAAAGCTGGACTAAAATAGAGACAATGAACCCACCCAGGAAGAGAAGGGTCTAGGCACCATCTACTCTGTTAACCATGATCAGGACCTTTAGTGGTGGTTGTGGAGAGGAAAGAATACATCTTGGCAACACTGCGGTGCTGAAGGAACAGGGTGAAGTCACACACTGGATGGGCTGCATGACAAGAAGCCACACATTGTCCCACACCCAAGACCTGCCTGGGCGATGGGATCAGACACAGAAACTTCAGCGGCAAGGAGTTTCAAAAGCACAGGGCCAGAAAAAGAATTCTGGCTTTTTAGCTTTGCGTTAGCAATGGAAAAACATCTATTTACAAATTCACAGTGAACCATGAAAGACTGTGGGCCTCAACCGAAGAGTTCAATATTAGAAATTTAGAACAGATGGGAAACTCTTCCCTATACTTTTACTGAGAAAGAGAAATTATCCTCTTCATATTTTCCAATGCTTGAGACAGCACTACTTGTAACTTTTCCTTTTTCTCTACTAGGCTGATTCTATGTGGGAATGGAAGAAGGACTAATGCCTGGCTGCTCCTGTCTTTGTGGGTCATGTGGTCACTTTTCAAAGCTTTGAGGAGCTGTCCTAGCTAGAGTTTGCAGAAAATAAACCTAGTAAACTCCCAATGATAATCAGGATGATATGATATTACTAAGTGATATTACTAAATAAAATTATAAGTAAAATTTAAATTCCTCCTCTGCTACTAACATTAGAAACTAGTGGTTAACACTCCAGGTATTTTTCATAAAATCTGCTTTTCTTCATTAACCTCTTAGAAGAGTTTTAATAATATTCGTAGGGCTAACTATGTTATTATTGCAGTTTATAATTACACTGTTGGTTAATTTTACATCAATCATTTTGTGGACATATAGGATTTTTATGGGCTATGGTGATGTCCATTATGTATAGCTGTGTGTATTGTTTCCTTACACGGGCCCGCTCAAGACAAATGAACAAATAAAAACAAACCAAGAAAAACAAAACGAAACAAAGAATCAAACTAAACACACAAGACCTCCAGATGATCTCTTTTGTACCTTGGTACAGGTAGCAAAAGAAATGCTTTACTCAAGTTCAAAATCCTTTTTAGATTCAGGAGACACTGAGTCTTATATCCAAAATATGGTAGGAACTGTTTACTTTAAAAGTTATTTATCATAGATTTTTGGACTTCATAGTTGAAAGAAGGCCTTGTCATTTAATTTTCTTTTGTCAAGTACTTAAGCTATTCCTGGCTGTCCAGTGAAGAAGGCCCATTCTATTTATTATTGGACAAAGAGCAGAGGATAATGATGTATTTCCCTGAACTATAGAAACCCTGCTGCTTACTGAATGTGAACCTGCCATTGAGTAAATAGCTGTGGCCAATAATGCCTGATAAATAAGTCCACCTTTTATCTCATTAACATGTACAAAAGTATAGACAAAGTTTTAGTTTACATTATCTGTCCCCTTCCTTTCTTGACCTTTCTTCTAAAGTTCCACTTTGCCTATCTGTCTCATATCACCGAATTCTTCTCCAGGCATGGGTATCTTTTGGTGGGCAGAGTGTTTTCTTTTATGTTGCAAGCTATTTCGCCTGTCTATGGTGTTCTGGGTGTTTCCATGGGGTTGCATCCCTATTCATGTACTGTCAGAGACGGCAATGCTGCAGACAGGGGTGTTTGTTATTGAAACAAACAAAGCATGTGGCGTTATAGATTTGTATGCAAAACCTTCACAACAGAACTAAGTAGCTATTTGCTTTAAATATGTCAATTAAGTGTTACTAATGTACGGTGCACTGGTGGGTTAAGGATGATTGATAGTTCCACGCAGTGAAGTGTTCTTACACTACAGTCAGGAATTGTAAATGTACAAAGAGGAAAGCGCCAGCCGCAGACAGCACTAGTTACAGGTTTCAAAACAACGCTTCCAAATCATTCCTTTATTGTTCTTTCATCCCCCTGCAGTCTGGTAGCCAACAAGACACTCAACAAGTTTGGGAAAAGAGACAATGTTTTAGGATGAAGCAAACATCATGGGCCTAATCTTATTGGCTTCACACGGGCGGAACTCTTAGGAAGCACAGTGGGGTTTTTGCCTGAGTGGAGAGAACAGGCTTGTCTCTTTTAAAGGTCTGTCATTGGATCTGTTGCAATTGAAAAACTAATTAAAGGGAGCGATGGCTTCTCCCTGAGTTTCAGTGGTCTGTCTCAGTAAACAGTTACTTGGTCATTTGCTCAGACCCACACTGTCCAGTGGAGAGACACAGAGTCAAGGGTTAGACTCCCAGGCTTTATCGATATATACTTGTGCACACACATTTACATGTAAGACAATAGTAAAATAAAAAGAGGCCATGAACTTGAGAGTGGGCGGGCATGGGAGAATAGCTGGGAAGGACTGGATGGAGAGGGAAGGGGAGAAGTGATAGAATTCTATTTTGACAAAAATGTATTAAATATTTTTTGTTGGAAGCTAAGGTTACAGAAAGTAAGAGGAAATTAACATTTTATTTAATTGTATATATACAAATATCCATCATCTTAATAAATGATCAATATAAAAATAGGAACAAGGTGCCTTGAATTCCTGTCTTATAATTCATGCTCACAGCATATACAGATGCACCATGCCTCAGGAGTTTGGTCACTCTCCGTGGCCAGTGTGGTACTGCAGAGATCTCCATTTGAAGCTTGGTACAGTGTCAGGCACAATACTTACTTTGGACATTCAGGGAAAGCAGGATGTGCATCTTGAATCAACACAATGGCCTGATTGCTGTTCAGTTTTGACAATTACTGTTAAAACCTGCCATTTTGTTGAGATTAGTTAAATCCATGGACTCAGCCAGCTGACATGATTTAACAAAGCTACCGGCTGCTAAATGTAAAAATGTTTGTGCCAGAGATACTATATAAACATTTGTTTAGTCAAATATCAAAAGGAAGAAGAAATTTCTCTAAAAATTCAAATTTAATATTAAAGTGCATGTGATAGGCATCATTTAAATGTACACTTGTACATTTTGTAATTCATTTCTTGTTCCTCTCAATCAAAATTGAGTGCATGTGGTTCAAAGACAGACAAAAAAATGAGTCAAATTAACTCCCATATAAAGGAAGCTAGATTTTTATACTCCAACTAACTGTTAGCACCAACTGTCAGCTAAAGATCATAATGGAAATATTACTAAGCAAAAACTAGACACTAAACAAAGGAGGATTAATAATTTTTTTTAAAAAATGAAACAAATCATTGTAATTCAATATCTCTTGTGTGTGGCAGGTGGGTAAATTCACAACAATAATGTTAAATAGAGGTAAATAACAGCAGCAACAAAATGTGGTTCTATGTTCATTCATATTTGAAGAAGACTTAGACTCAAAGCAACTTCTGCAACAAAAACAAAAAAAAAGTAATGAGGTATCTGAAGTACTCAATGTGTTTGTAGACTTGATGACTTGTGGAAAACTGTGAGAATGCACACATAGCTCTTTCTCTGGTTCTACCTTGTCTCTATGGGCTTCATTTCCAGGCTTCCCTACTAGTGGGGACAGCCAGTGGAAAAGCAAGATGGCAAAGCAAGAATAAAGAGCTAGAAGAAGAGGAAATGTGGTGATATTGTGTCTCCCCCCCCCAGTGTATTGTTCGCCCTAATAAACTTATCTGGGGTCAGAGAACAGAACAGCCACTAGATAGACATAGAGGCCAGAAAATGGTGGCACACACACCTTTAGTGCTATCACTTGGGAGGCAGAGATCCATCCGGATCTCAGTGAGTTCAAGGCCACACTGGAAACCGCCAGGCATGGTGACACACACCTTTAATCCCAGGAAGAGATGGCAGGAAGCAGAAAGGTATATAAGGCGTGAGAACCAGGAACTAAGTTTTGTTAAGCTTTTAGACTTTTAACAGCAGTTCAGCTGAGATCCACTCGGATGAGGACACAGAGGCTTCCAGTTTGAGGAAACAGGATCAGCTGAGGAGTTGGCCAGGCCAGGTTGGCAATGGCTTGTTCTGTTTCTCTGATCTTTCAGCGTTCACCCCAATACCTGGCTCCCATGTTTTTTTTTTATTTAATAAGACCTTTTAAGATTCGTGTTACAAGGAAAGCTCTGCTTCTCTTTAATCTCTCAGTGCACAGGTGCTTTCTCAAAGTGCCTCCAGTGGTAGTCCCTCTAGCTAAGACTCTTGTTCCCTATACATGTCAAAATTTCAGACTCTTTTTGGTGACCTTGACTTTTGTCCTCCCTTGTCCTCTCCAGCCTCAGCAGTGCTGCTGGGTTGCTACTGTTTCCTCTGGGCCCTGTTGTGTAGGTTCTGTCTCTGGGTAATGCGATCCTTGGGTTATGTGTCCCCCAAATTTTAAATACAGAAGTGGAATGTTTCCCCCTCTGATTTAGCTGTGACTGACACACAGAGAAAGATTGATTTTTTGAAACAAAATGAGCACAGTTCCTATTGAATTATTAAACAGATTGTTATGTGCACATAGAAATAGGCAGTGAGTGTTAAGAGCCAACAAGACTTTCTTAGGAACGATCATGACCAATTCTCCTTTATTAAATTGGTAGTTGAAGAAATGTTGGCATTCATACATGAGTGAGGCCTTTGATGTGATCTCTCATGATGTCCTTGTGGTTAATAGACACATGTGGGCTGTATGATACAGATTTAGTCAGGTTTATAGGCTGTAGGAAAATACCTAGAGGGAACCATGGCTGCTTTTCAATATTTGAAGAGGGATTAGATTAAATCTTTGAAACACTGGAGGCTGTAGCCAGGATCAATGTTTGAAGTTCAGGGAATCTGATTTTGGCTCGATAAAAGGAAGTGCCTTCTAAGAATTAGACGTCCTGTGAAACAGAAGCAGCTCTCTGTGAGGAAGATGCTTTCTGCCCCTGGATGTGTTCAGGGGCTCATTAGGAAGGAAGGATACGACTTCTTAGAGAGAGGGGAAATTGAAATAGATTATCTCCAAAGTTGCTCCCAATCCTAGAAGCCCATGAGCCCATGGATGTAGCCATTCATGTTTCATATCATAGGGCATCAAACCTAATTCTCCATATAAGGGAGTTCAGAATGAACACATAGAGTTAAACAAATCATTGTCTTCACAGGGAAAATCAAGGTTCTTCCTCCACCTGAGGACAAATACCCCATTTATATGAGAAGGTTAATATATTCTTGTGTCTTTAGAGACATTATGAAAAGCACAAAATAAGTACAAAATAATATAGAATGATAATTGATGGATATGTATTAAAAATAAGATATGAAGACAAGAAATTTGAAGGTTTCACCAGATACACTAAACCTGTTAGAAGAGAAAGTGGGGAACAGTCTTGAGAGCATTGACGCAGGAGAAGGCTTTCTGAACAGAACACCATTAACTCAAGTACTAAGATCACAATTAATAAATGGGACCTTATGAAACTGAAAAGCTTCTGTATGACAAAGGATACTGTCAATAGGACAAAATAGCAGCCTACAGAATGGGGAAAAGAATTTTACCATGACATCATGCAATTTTCAGGTAAATGGACGGAACTAGAAAAAAAATCATCCTGAGCAAGAGAACCCAGACCCAGAAAGATAAATATGGTATTATGCTTCTATATGGATATTAGTCATTAGGTAAATTACACCCAATCTACAATCCATTGACCCAGAGGTTAGGTATGAGGAAGGGTCTGGAGGGAGGGAAACATGGATCCTTCTGTGTAGGGGGAATAGAATAGAATTTACGAGTGGACTAGAGAGGTGGGGATGGCAATGGGAGGATAAGGGAGGGAGGCAGAGGGGGCTGTGGTGGAAGGAGGGAACACAGGGAGGGACAGATGGGAATGAGGGCATTTGAGTGGCGATGTGGAAACTTCCTGAAATGCATGAAGGTGATTCTAATCAAGTATCATAGTAATGGAAGATACAGAGTCCCAACTGGCTATCTTCTGTCACCAAAGGAGGCTTCCGGTAGTGGAACTGGATCATATTCCATTGAGTTATTGGCCAAGGGAGTCCCATAGAAATCCCCAAACAACCTAGGCTGTTGCCAAGATGCATTGCTCTCTGCCAACTGATAGTGGGGCCCTATTGCTGAGGACAACACCCACACAACTCTCTGAACATGGAGAAGTGGAGCTGTTGCCCACCTGGAGACTTTGCCCCTATCTTGGAGTATCTTTGGTGCATGAACATACTTTGCAGGCTACCAAAAGAGAAATGGAAATACCAACCCAGTCACAAAACCTTTGACCTATAATCTGTCCTGCTTGCAAAATATGCTAGGGCAATGGTGGCACAGAACCTGTGGGGGTAGCCAACCAATGTCTGATTTGACTTTAGGCCCAGTCCACAAGAAGGAACCTATACTTGTCACTGCCTAAGTAACAAAGAACCATAGAATAAATAGCCCAGAGACCCAGAGAAAAAACAAACACTACTGGCCTAAAAAAAAAAAATACCAATAAAATGACTCCTAAGACCTTCTACTATACTTATAGATTAGTTCCTTCTTCAGTCATGATCAGAGAAGTTTCCTTTGGCAGCAGATGGGAGCAGATCCAGAGATCCACAAATAGACATTACATGGAGAGAGTCTAAATGGGATGTCTCCATCAATTCCCTTTCCTCAAAGCTCATGGGATCCCACAGAAGAGGGGGCGGAAAGAGTGTAAGAGCCAGAGGGGGTGGAGGGCACCGGGAGAACAAGGCCCCTGAATCAGCTAAGCAAGGCACATACAGAGCTCACAGAGAATGAAGAAGCAAGCACAGCACCTGTCCAGGTCCACCTCAGGTCCTCTGTGTATATATGATAGCTATTAGCGTCACGATCTTAAAAGACTTTTGAGTGTGAGAACAAGCGGGTCTCTGACTCATGCCCACGCTTGGGACTCTTCCTCTGTGGGTTGCCACGTCCAACTGAGATGTGATGGTTTTTGCTTCGTTTTCTTATGTTTTATTTTGTCATCTTCGGTTGCTGTCTCTTAGAAGCCTGTTCTTTTCCAATGAGAGACAGGAAGGGAGTGGATCCAGAGGGGAGGCGAGGTGGGGAGGAGCTGGGAGGAGTACGGCGAGGGGGAACGATAACCAGGGCATCTTGTAGAAGAAAACAATCTATTTTCAATAAAAGGAAAATTAAAAAAAAAAAAAGAAATTTGAAGGTTTTACAGAGGAACATTGGATTTCTGTGGGTTAGTTATGTGTTTAAGATAAAACTTGTCTTCATGAGAAATTTATAGGAGGCCTTACCTTGTTGGAGGAGGGAATGGGGCGTGGCTTGCGGGGGAAGGCTGGGGGTGGGAGGAGGGAAGAGAGGGGGATCTGTGGTTAGTGTGTAAAATGAATAAAAAATTTCTCAATAAAAAAATTCAAAAGAGAAAAAAATTTAAATTTTTTCTTTTGGTCTTTGAGTTTAATATAAGAACATCCTTTTCCCTTCCCTTCCTTCCTCCAATGTCTCCCATATGCCTCTCTTTGCTCTTTTTCAAAATCGTGGCCTGTTTTAAATTAATTGTTGTTGTATACATATGTGTATATGATACACACATATGAGTATATATGTATATAAATATATAAATACATGTAAATATATAAGTATACATACAAATATATAAATCTATAAGTATATGTATATATAAATATATAACCACAACTTGCTCAAGACCGTATAAAGTTACCTGTATGTAAGAGATTTTTATTGAAGATTATGAAATTTTTACTAGATTCTTTAATTATCTGTTCTGAGGAAAATAATTCCACCAATTATATCAACCACGTGGCATAAGAAACAGCTATGGCAAAAATTTTAAGCAGGAGAATTTTGTTTCTTTTTTTAACCACATAGTATCATGCATTTGAAACATTTCAAATAATCTTTAAGTTACCTTCTACCAAGAAGAGTAGAATATATACTACACATTACTACTTTAATTGAGATATGTATGAGTGAATGAATAAGGCTTGGACAATGAATACACAGGCAAAGTTTTAGTAAGAGAATTTTATTCATTTATTTCAGAAGAATTTTTTTTGTGTTCGTATATAAACAAAACACTGAAGGAACAGCACATTATGGTCACTTTGAAGTGTTCCGGGGGCATGGTTATAGATCCCTGTGCCAAGACTTAATTGTCATAAGACAAGACAGCATAGGTTTTCACACAATGCTATGGAAACACAGAGGGGCACATGGTGAGTTTATTATTCTGGTCGTGGAGGCTGGGTGAATGGAAAGAGTTGATGGGAGAAAACTTCAGAGAGAGATGACATTGAAACTGAGACAAAAAGAAAAAAAAATTCCCTCAGGAAAAAATGGAAGAGGAAGAATCTGATAAGCAGAAGAAACAATGTGTGTGGTGGCGTGGGGTGCCACGTTCTCACCACACTAACCCGCCGTTAAACGGTTACAATGGAAATCTTGGAGACAGTGCTCTGATAGACTTTGCATAGACAATGGCTTATTCTTATTGTCCCACAGATTCATCATGCAGTGTGTGTGTGTGTGTGTGTGTGTGTGTGTGTGTGTGTGTGTGTAGTTTAAGCCTTAGAAAATAATTCTATCAAGAAAATTATTCATTTCTTGTAGATTTTCTAATTTCATGGAGTACAGATTTTTAAAGTATGGCCTAATGATTCTTTGGATTTCCTCAGTGTCTTTTGTTATGTCCCTCTTTTATTTAATTAATTTGGATATTCTCTCTCCATCTTTTAGTTAGTGTGGATAAGGGGTTGTCTATCTTGTTGATTTTCTCAAAGAACCAACTCTTTGTTTCATTGATTCTTTGTATTATTCTCTTTGTTTTTATTTTATTGATTTCAGTCTCAGTTTGATTATTTCCTGCCCTCTATTCCTCTTGGATGTGGTTGCTTCTTTTTGTTTCAGAGCTTTCAGGTGTGTTGTTAAGTTGCTAGTGTGAGATCTCTCCAATTTCTTTATGAAGGCATTTAGTGCTGTGAACTTTCCTCTTGCACAGCTTTTGCTGTGTCCCATAAGTTTGGGTGTGTTATTCATTCATTTTCATTGAATTCTTTATTAATTTTTGCCTTGACCCAGTGATAATTCAGTAGAGAGTTGTTCAGTTTCCATGAGTTTGTAAGCTTTCTGTTGTTGAAATTCAGCTTTTAATCTGTGGTGGTCTGATAGGATGCAAGCGATTACTCCAATTGTTGAGAGTTGCTTTGTGACCAACTATATGGTTAAGTTTGGAGAAAATTCTGTGAGGTTCTGAGAAGAAGGTGTATTTTCTTGTGTTTGGGTGAAACGTTCTGTGGATATTTGTTAAGTCCATGCTCAAGGGGAGAAGCATAGGTCTTCCTGAGAGGGGGAAATAGAATAGATATGTGGACTGCAGGTGGGTTGGGATGGGAACATCAGCGATCAGGCACAAGGGCAGGGATGGATGGAGAGAGAGAGGACTGGGAGAAACAACTGGAATTAGAGGGCATTTTGGGAGGGGGTGACTGGCCACCTGGGGTAGTGGGAACTCCCTAGAGTCTATGAGGATGACCCTAGTGAAGACTCCTAGTAATGGGGGATATGGAGCCCGAACCAGCTATATTCTGTAACCAGACAAGGCTTCTAGTGGTGGAACTGGGACACCAACCCAGCCATAAAACCTTCAACCTACAAGTTGTTCTCCTTGTAAGATGTGCTGGGGTAATGGTGGTGCAGAACTTGTGGGAGTGGCCAACCAATGACTGGCCCAACTTGAGGCCCATGCCTCCAGAGAAGAAACCCATACCTGACACTGCCTGGATGTCTGGGAACCAGAGGATCAATAGTCCAGAGACCTAGGATAGAACCAAACATGATTGGACAAAAATGTCAATGAAATGATTCCTAATGATGTTCTTCTGTGCTCATAGATTGGTGCCCCGCCCACTTGTCAGCAGAGAGGCTTCTTCCTGCAGCAGATGGGAGCAGATGCAGAGACCCACAGCCAAAAATTAGGTGGCTCTCAGGAAATCCTGCAGAAGAGGGGGAGGAAGGATTGTAGGAATCAGAGGAGTCAAGGACACCACAAGAAAACGGCCCACAGGATTAACTAACCTGGGCTCTTAGGGGCTCATTGAAACTGAACCAACAATCATGGAGCCTGTATGGGTCTGAGCTAGGTCCTCTGCATATGCTACGGTTGTGTGACCTGGTGTCTTTGTGGGACTACTAACAGTGGGAGTGGGGCTGTCTGTGGCTCTTTTGCCTGCTCGTGGGACCCTTTTCTTCCTACTGGGTTGTCTCTTCCAGCTTTGATCTGAGGGTTTGTGCCTAGTCTTGTTGCATCTTGTTGGTTGATATCTCTGGAAGGCCTACTCTTTTCTGAAGGAACAGGCAGGAGCAGTGGATCTGAGGGAGAGAGGAGGCACAAGGGGAATGGGAGGAGTGGAAACTGCACTCTGGATGCAATGTATGGGGAAGAATAAATAAAAAAATAATAATGCTTCCTTTCCAAAGCAAACTACACTGGGACTTTTATTTTTTCCCACCAAAGAGTTCATATTGTACATGGAAAAGCACATACAGTATGGGACATGATAATGCTAATATAGGGTTATCAGGATGTTTTTCTTGAGGGATATGTCTCATAACTCCAACATCTGGATCTTTTAGCATGAGTCAACTTTCACGACAACCAATAGAGCAAATGGACTTCCCCTTGTCCAGCCTTGCTGTTTCTATCTTGGACAGTTTTAGACAGAAGCATTGAAAAGAAATTTTCACTTAGAACCAAGGGGAAGGAACCGGATGTTCATATCCAGGTGGATTTGCTCCTCCAAACCTACGGGGGGATTTACTTACCAATTTCAGCAGTGATAGCTTGAAGAGTTTTTATAATAATCTAGAAATAATTAGTTAAAAGAAAATACTAAGAAAAGATTGAGGCTAGAAATATAGCCTAGTGGTATGAAATTTGTGATAGGCAAGGTTTAATCCTTGGTACCATCATCAATAAAATAAAATTTAAAAAAAACAAAACACTGAGAAAAAGAGATTTTGACTAGGAAGACATTATGTTCAGAATTTCACAGGATTTTAATATTTGCACATAATACACACCAAATTTTAACTTTGCTTTCATTTTTACTGTTGAAACGTTCTTCTTTGGATCTACTGATTTTTCCATTACAGAGTCAATGTCCCCTTTTCAGGGTAGTTTAAAACCAATAATTTAATCCACATTCTACTAAAAAATTTAATGTAAGTGCTTTACCCAGATGTCTTTTTCCTGCTTTAAAAATCTGAATTTAATTGCTAACCTCATTTTAAAAAGAATCAATTCAATGAAAAAATGCTATGTTTTTTTCTCCCCCTCCCTTTAAACTCAAGGGAAAACATGGATGAACAACAAAAACATGCTCTGTGTAGTCTTCTTTAATGCCTCACTTTTGTGCTGTATGAAATCAAAACCAAATTGTTTGAAGCAGCTCAGAGGTCTATGTTTGAATTATGCAGAATGCTTGTGTTTTGCAGTCATCTCTTGTGATGATTTTATTTTCTTCTTCTGGTATGCACCATCATATTAACACATGCTAAGTAAGGGGCAGTTTTTAAATAGGCATACTTTTGCAGCTAAATCTGCTCGAGTTTTGTCTAGGCCAAACTTTATTCTAGAGTTCCTAGTAAGAACAGACAGATGAAGTGGACAAAACCCTCAGAGAGGGTTTCATGAGACACATTGGATCTTATTTTATACACAAAGGCCATCTTCTGTTACTCTGCCCATTTGGGTGGATATCTGGTATTGTTCTCTCTTAGGTAGCTCTACAATGTAAAGCTATTTAGACAATAATCATGTTGGAGAACCTTGTTGTCAACTGGCTTGCCTTTGACTTTGATAGTCAGCCGGAATTATCTGTCATACATTTATTTTCAGTAAGTGATCACATAAAATGGAATGATGCAGGATTACTTGTTGGAAGTAGATTTTTAAGTGAAATTTCTTTTCAACATTAGAGCTGTATTATTTACTTAACACCTTTTGGCTGTAATAGCACAAATCTATATCAGACCAGGTAAATTAAAACATGAAAATTTATTGTGAAGATACTGTGCAATGTAAAAGAGAAGGAAGATGTGTTTCCTGGGCCTTGGCAGGGGTTATAACTAAAGCTCCAGAAAACTTAGGAGGTCCTCCACCCCTCTCATGCATTCATGAGTGCATGCATATGTGGGCATGTCTGCCTCTGTGTGTGTATGGGTTGGGTGGGTATTTTTCTCTGGGCTTACCTATACATCCACTTCAATGTTTTCTCTCGAATGATTCAATATCACTTCTTCTCCAGAGCATAGCTCACAGGTTCTCTTTTTAATAAGCTCTCAGTTCACAGTTTCAAGCAAGACAACCAGACTGATCCTTGCCTAAGGCAGGGTATTTGCCCTTACTTAGCCAGGATATTACTAGGCTTTCATTTCCAGAGGAAAGAGTGTTGGTTTCAGAGACAGGGAATATATGGGATGAGGGTATCAACCCATCAAAAAGTAGATCAGTTAAAAATGTTGCAGTTCAATTTACTTATATGCACACAGGTACAACTATTTTTTCTACAACTGCCATATACTCACTGAAACGTTTTTATGTAGAACATTTAAAACACATTTGACAACACGCTTTAGGAAATTTTGTATATATTTTTGACCCTCACCTTTGTAAGTTTTGGGACTATAGGTCATCAATCCCCGCTTCACATCCTAAGTTCTAGCACCTGAAAACTGGGGATATTGATATCTACCTCACAGGAACTGTGCTAGTTAACAAAAGCACATGTGTAGCTATTGAATTCAGTAGTCTATCCTTCACGCTAATAGTAAAAGTAGCTATTATTAGTATCCTTATATTTAGAATGATTTAGAGTCACATAATCAGCATTTAAAAATCAAATGAAGTCATATATATTGTTAGCTCAAGTGGAGCTACTTTGAAGCATTCCCTGAAGAACTTGAATATATGGACACGAATGCTACTTTCTCAAAATTTAACTATAAAGCCACCTCATAATGAAACAAAAGGAAATGCAAAGTCAGTCTCAAGCCATCTTTCCCAAACTCCTACCACTAGGGAAATCTTTTCAGTTTTTGGTGGTGCCTGTTTAGTAACTAAATGTTATCTTTTTTCTTTTTTTAAGACACAGTTGCTCTGTGTAAATGCCCTGGCTGTCCCGGAACTTGCTCTGTAGACCAGGTTGGCCTTGAATTCCGAGAGGTCTACCTTCCTCTCTCTTCTGAGTGCTGGTATTAAAATCATGCACCACCATGCCTGGCACTAATGATATCTTAATATCTTTCATTTATTTCACTTTATATCAAATCACCATTTAAAATTATTTGACATCATGTTTAGAGTATTAGTTTTGAAAATACAGTGTGTGTGCCTCTCTCTCTCTCTCTCTCTCTCTCTCTCTCTCTCTCTCTCTGTGTGTGTGTGTGTGTGTGTGTGTGTGTGTCTGTGTGTATACTATACATGTGTGGACATATTCCTGTGTATGTGTGTGTGTATGTATGCATGCATGTATGTATGTGTGCATGTGAACACCACAGGCTGGTGGTGACTATCTCCCCGAATCACTTTCTGCCTTATTTGAATCTGGTCTCTTACAAAGTGTGTGTACCACAGCCACCAGCTTTTTTAATGGTGCTGGAAATCCTTATTTAAGGCCTCATGCTTGTGTGGCAAACACTATGAACTGAGCCATGGAACTCTAGCCCCTGATATTATTATTTAACATGCCCTTTACATGACTTTCTAACAAATAGAAACCCAAGTGTGCAACATAGTGCTCATCATTTGACTGCATAAAGTGATCTGGTGGAAACATTCTCTTCCCAAGACAAAATGACTCCACAGACTCCAGATAAAAACATACAAAATCTTAATGAAGGCATACCACATTTAAGCAAGTAGATATTCCATTAGAAAAAGGGAATCAGTCTGTCAAGGAACAGGGTAGAAGTGAGTCTCTGTGGTGGCTGTCAGTTGCCAACCACAGCACTCTATGGGTGCTCTGGCAGCCCATGAGATCTGCTCTCTTATGGAGTGCGCTGGTTTGAATGGGAATGTTCCTCATAGGCTCATATCTTTGAACACTTTGTCCTCAGTTGGTGGAATTGTTTGGGGAAGTGTGACCTTGTTGGAGGAGGGGTATCACTGGGGGTGGGCTTTGAGATTTCTTCAGGTCTTTTCAGTGTCTGTCTGTCTCCTTCTTGTTGACCAAGATGGAAATTCTTAGCTACTGTTCCAGTGCCATGCCTGCCTGCCTGCTGCCATGCTCCCCTCCGTGAAGGTCATGGATGCACTATTAGGAACTGTGAGCCCTGGGCAATAGCAAGTTCATCAAGGTAAATGCTGTTCTGGACTCCTGGTAGTTAACTGACTTTCTATAGGTATTAAATATAAGTGCTTCTAAGTCTTGCATGATATAGAATAAAAATAATTAATTTGTAGAATTCTAGCTATAAATATGGCATTGCCTATTGGAAAACTAGTAAACTCATGTGTTTGAGAGTTTATCATCTAACTAGTGAACTCAAAAGGCACATGCATGGTATTTGTTTTAATACCTATGAGTACTTATCTACATAGTTCTTCACAATAATCCAGTGTGATGACTAAAAGGGCTGAGATGCAGAAATAAAATGACTATCTAAAAGTCTGTGATGAATTAATATTCAGTGTTGGAACTAAGAACAGACTTCGACATTCTGAATTCTTTGTCCTATGAATCAGGACCACAGGACTGTCTCTTTAAGTGTGGAGATACTCAGTCTTCTCCCACAGATACAGTTTCAAGAAAGGACTCAAGAGTTTGAATTTTACATTACAACTTTTAAAAATGTTGTTATTATTATTTATTATATATGTACATGGGTGTGCCTACATGAGTTTATGCACACCATGTATGTGTTCAGGGAGGCCAGACAAGTGTGTCACATTCTCTGGAACTGGAGCTACAGGAGGTTGTGATCTGCTTAATGTAATTTTTAAGACTTGAACCTAAATCCTCTCCTAGAACAGTATACATTATTAACTGCAGAGTCCTATCTCCAGCTCTAGAATCTGTATTTGAATAGAAACCCCAGGTGGGTCAGGTGCAAACTTTCTGCTTTGATACACATTGCATTAGATTATGCTGTGTTCCAGTGGAGTAACCCGAGAATTTCAAAATAATATGCCCAGTATGTTTAAGATGCTGGAGTATTGAATTGTGTTGGGAGGCAGGAGGTGAGGATGAGAGTCAGGGAAAGAGATACAGTCCTTTGGGCAGACCTGTGCCGACCAGGCATAGAGAGGTAACATTTGCCTTATGTTCCTTTAGTGATTTGGACAATGAGCAGTCATTACTGTGTTAAGCTCACACAAAAAAATCCCAGGAGGATTTTACCCTGGAATTCTTTTGAGTCTTTTTTTTTTTTAAATAAAAACTGGACACAAAATGTCTTAAATTAGAGAAGAATTCGGCATCAAATGTTTCTCTTTGCCCTTATATGGATTTTTCGAAGACACTGTCTAAAATACCACGTTCTTTCTACGCTGTCTTCGTTGTGAATGCAGGCAGCAGTTTCAGCCCTTGGATGCCTTTCAAGCGAAGACATAACACATAACAACAACACACTTTATATTTCTTTTCAGTGACACAGATTTTTATCATGTGAGGGTCAGGGTTGGGTTCAAAATGTTGCTCATTTAGGAGAGAAGAATTTCTGTTTCTCAGATGATAAAAAAAAATCACAGAGTAAATGAAGTATAGGAAAACACTGATATCTACTTTGCAATGATTGTGAACTGAAAACTTTAGAGATTACATTATGTTTGACTGGACATTTAAGCATGAATGGTTATCTTTAATTCATCTCTCAGCCTTCAAGTAGATGACTATGACTCTGGCAGCCAGGCATCTATTCAGAGCCTGGCTTTCAACATAGCCACTACTGTGTATTAGGAACCAGTATGGGATTTCCCCTGAGGGGCATGGGAAGTAGCAGGAAGTGACCTCTCAATTGGACCATTGTCTAAGAAAAAATTTCAACCATCTTTCCCTTGGCCTGGTAAAAGACACAGAATCAACATATTTGTTCCATACAGAGGGAGTCCCCAAAAGCCTGAGGACTTCCCCAAGCAGCCTTCCTCATTTATTCTTCCTCTTCTTCAACCTTTGTTTTGCTTTGGAAAATCGCTGCACATAATTTTTTACCTCAAATACATTTTTTCACCACTTTGGGAATCTTTCTTATTTGTGACTGATCACATTCTAGAAAACAGACAAGATGATTTCTGCTCAATGTAACTTAAGGGCATTTGCTGGGCAAAGCCTACTCCACTTCTTACACAGTTTTCATAAGCATCCATCTTTCTCCTAAGCAAAGCATAGAATGTGGACTTGATGTACCTGAACCATGTAATTTTTAATTTCTCTAGTTCCAGAGCTTCATAATTAATGAACTTTGCATAAATAGATTAGTCAAGAGACATAGTTATAGCTCTTTCTCCCTCTGCCTTATACTTCATGAGCTCACCAGTTCCACACATATAGCTAGCCCGGTTGTCATAGGAACCCCTGTCTCTGCCTCCTGCACACTGGACTTTGTAGTCAGATCTCCTCACTCACCTGCCTGCTGTACTTGGGCACTAAGATTTGAGTTCTGGACTTCATGATCATGTGGCGAGTTCTTAACCACAGAGCCAATGCCTTAGTTCCCTTTTTATATATTTAACCAAGGTATCCAATTGTTCAAGTTATGCCAACTGTTCCTTATCTCTCATCTGTCAGAGATCACCTATACTCTATTTCAAATCCCTCCACACTGCACTCTGTAAGGGGCATGATTGAGATAAACTCATCATTGCTAATGCATGTACTAGTCACTATAGTACCTTTTTAAGAGTTAAAACACCTTAGCTCATTTTAAAGACTTTCCAGAAGCTATTTATGCTAAGAACATTGATTTGTTCTTACAGTCTTTTAAGTTTATTTCTTCTTTCATGTTTGCTTTGTGAATGTACTGTTTCTGGCAAAGGCCTCCTTGATTCTCTTTTAGAAGCCTATCTTGTGATCTGTTACCAAATTAATCTTAGAAAAACATCTCTTTTTATCATGTCATTCTTTACTAAAATTGTCCTCCTTGACCTCCATTGTTTATATCACCTGAGTGGTGCACAGAGACTTATATGCCACCCCTTCCTCCTGGAAGACATTAATAATCAATCATGTTTGTCTCCCTAAGAGTCAAGCACCCCAGGATGCTCAGTATTATTATATTCAATGAAATGCTTTTCATTAGGCAGAGGTAGTTGCCTAGATGTCTTAGTTTGGGTTTCTATTGCTGTGAAGAGACACCATAACCACAGCAACTGTTATGAGGAAAACATTTAATTGTGGTGGCTCGTTTATACTTTCAGAGGTTCAGTCCATTGTCATCATGATGGGGAGTATGGCCACATGTAGGCAGACACGATACTGGGGACACAGCTGTGAGTCTTACATCTTGCAGGGAACAGAAGAAAGTCGACTGAGACACTGGGTGATATCCTGAGCACAGGACACTTCAAAGCTCACTCCTCTCCCAACACACACACACACACACACACACACACACACACACACACACACACACACAAAGTGTGGACACACTCCCTCCAACAAGGCTGTACCCACTCCAACAAAACCACACCTCCTAATAGTGCCACTCCCTGTGAGATTATGGGAGCCAATTGCATTCAAACTCCCACACGAGGGGAAGCTTCCTTTTCACATTCAGATCACAGGGGAAATTCAAAGACCTGCAACCAGTGAACACAGCAGAAGCTGGTCCTGCTGTTTCCTTCGTGGGTTTTCAGTACAAAACCTCCCTGCTCTGTTTAAGCATGTTTGAGAATCAATGCCCGGCATCTGCTCTGTGCTCTCTAGACTCTTGGCCATGGTTTCTAAACATTTCCTTACCCAGTTCCTTACCCTTCCTCAGAGTGTCAAGGTCTCGATGTGGTGCTCCTGGCTCTCTGAGGGCTTCCTGTGCCATGCCAGACAGGAGTTGTTTCAACACTCAGAAAGGTATTTGAGTCTCCCATGTCCTCAATGAGTAATAGTTTTACCAGCAGGCTGTCATGTAGCTGTTAGTTTCTTTGGGATTGGTGTCCTTCAAGTAGATTTCAGAAAACACAGATTTTGGCCAGGCGGCGGTGGTGGCACATGCCTTTAATCCTAGCACTCGGGAGGCAGAGGCAGGCAGATCTTCATGAGTTCAAGGCCAGCCTGGGCTACAGAGTGAGTTCCAGGAAAGGTGCCAAGCTACACCTGTCTTGAAAAAACAAAAACAAACAAACAAACAAACAAACAAACCAAAAAAAAAGAGCAGAAAGCACAGATTTTATTCTTACTTATTTTTTAATAGTGTTTACTGACCTTATAAAATGCAGATAGTGTTGTTTAAGTTCAGAAATGGAGGCAAGTGAGTACACACACACACACACACACACACACACACACACACACACA